>CAMOHE010051145.1:1042-23248 GCA_946598075.1 Artocarpus hirsutus
AAAGTTTGGAGAAAGAGATTTACATGTTTTATTGGTATGATAATCTATAGCTTCTATGTATTTTTTATGTTCTAGGATTTGTTAAAACAAGTCGGATTGAGCTTTAAAGCTCAAAATCTTTAAAAACATAAAACTGGAGTTTTCTAGATTTTGCCTCAATTAGTAGGCTGGACTCTACCAATCGACAGGTCAAGCTTAATTGATAGGCTGATCGGACAATCCAAATTCATATATTTTTTATCGTTTTATGTTACAAAGTGTTTCAAAGATTTCATATAAATGATTATGGCACACTAATAAGAATAGTAGAATAGATGGTAATCGGTGTGACAATAGATTAGGAATTGAGTTAAAGTGTGGTAATTTTATGCATCGTAGGATAACAAAATACTTGGAGCTTACGTGGTGAGTTTGATATCGTGAGCTGAAAGATATTAGCATAGTATTCACTAAGAGGTTGGGATTCTATTACTCATCTTTTGTGAGATTTTGATAAATTAAAATTTGTTGTTTTAGGTTGCAAGATATGTATATACTATTTTGAAGGTATATGATTATATCTATAACATGATAATGTGAAACTTGCCCTGTATTGTACAACGAGGAACATAATGATGTGACACATGTTATAAATTGAAAAGCATCGTTAGGAAGAATAACTCTATAAATAACAGATGAACATAGAGAAATGGTGAGACGTGAAGAGGGCGGCGGTTACGTCATTGGGCACGAATACCCTAAAAGGTAAAATAGGGGGGAAGGTGATGACGCTTTCTTGGGTCGAAAGTTTCATAACACACTATACAAGAATCGACTTGGTGAGGACTCAGGGCTTGATGTCCCCTCACTAGAACACCCTTGAAATGTTTAGAGGGTGATCAAAAGCGCCCATTTGGGTTTCGTTGAGCTAAGTGATATGAAATTCTATTGCATAGTGGGTACAGATGAGCATAATTGAATCCTAAATTAATATGTATATATATATATATATATATATATATGAAACTTGATAAGAATGATCATAAGATATCCACTGAAATTGAATATGATAAAATTGATGAATAATGATACGGACTAACTAACCCTACATGTTTTAATGTGGTAAGGATAAAAACCTAAAGGTGAGTAATGGTTTTCCCTACTGAGCATGTTTTCGCTCATTCCTTTTTTATTTTTATCTTTTCAAGACTCATTAAGTGTGAGATAGTTACAAAAAAAATAGTTAAGGAAGCTATGTAGCTATAGTACGTTGGGATTGCTTCAATTATAAAGAATGTTCTTCATGATAATGTAAGCATCAGTTGTTACTTTCTGTGACTGTATTAAGATGAGTTGAGGGTTGAATTAATGATGATGACAGTTTTAAATTATTAAAATTTAAAGTGCTACATTAAACTATGGTTTATTTATTTATTTATTTATGTTTTTATTTTATTTTGGGAGTTTTTATTTAAGTCTAGGGTAAATTACTTTGATGATTTATTTTTATTTTCTAATCTTCATTTTATTTAAGAAAAACTGTTAACCCTCACTTAGGGGCATTAAATAATTACATTGATAAGATTATCATTTAAAAGTTTTATAAATGAGAATGGGAATGTTTCACATTACACCATCTAAAATTAATAGGCAAGTAAACGCTACAATGAAAATCAATGTGATATCTATACTTCTACTTTTCTTTTCAAATTTCATTGCCTATTTCATTACATTCGTTTACTGTTTTGATATAGTCATGTTAAAAGTAAAGAGTCGCTAAATAATAAGGATTATAGAGTACGACACTAACATAACCTCATATAGCATTAACATCTTTTTTACTGGAGTAATATAAAGTTTATAAAAGAAAACATCATCCAAAAATTTATTTTAAGAAAAAGTGTTTGGTTTGAATCTATATTCCTAAGAGCTCTAAAATGGTTGATGGTAGACCTTTTTTTTTTTTTAACTGTCCTTTGACAAGACTGGTCCAACAAATCCACCAAGAAAGCATGGACAAAAATTTCTCTAATATTTTTAAAATTTCCATCGAAATTTTCATAATTCGAAGGTCTCAAAATATCTTTGGGTGTAAATAATTTTTTCAATATTTATCAAAATTTTTAAAAAATTTTGAGAGGTGTTTTAATTTAATCCTAGAGGATGTTTTAAGAATTTAAAAATTTTAAAATTTTGAAGGAAATTTTAAAAATGTTGAGAAATTTTTGTCCGAACGCTAAAATTTAAGGAAAATTTTGGTTAATAATATAATAAATCAGTAAAAATATTGATTTATTAACGGTTGTAAGGTATTGTTTTTTACACAATCTTTGTTTATATCAAAATTTCAATATAAAACAAATATTCATAGTTTTTGTAATTTTTTTAATATTTCCACCTATGTCAATATTTTCTTCAAAATTTTTGCAAATTTGGAGTACTAATATTTCAACAAATATCGATATTTTCATCCTTTGTCTAAACATAGCACCGCCTTCTCAAGCAAACAATTGGAAGAATTTACAGTTTTCAATTTATGGAAATCTAGTAAGAAGGGATCAATAAACCTATATGTGGTATGTTCATAACTATGTTTAATATTATTCAAATAATATGTCATGATACCAATACTGTTTGAATCAAGATGGGATCTCGACCACGTTTGAGCTTCATAGAACTTCCTTTTGGTATTAAAAAATGTAATATGTCTGATGTTCCAATGTAAATTTTAGTAATTTTGGTAAATTTTTTTGGTATTTCCTTTTGGTATTAAAATCATGTTCTTATGTAAATTTCAGTAATTTTGGTAAATTTTTTTGATATTTTCACTGATATAGATATTTTTTCTAATATTTTTGTAGATTTGAAGTACTGATATTTCCATCGATACTAATAGTTTCTTCCATGTGAGCAAGAAAATGTGTATAAGACATCACAAACATGTAGCACGTGGAAGTTAAGCAACAACAAGCTGTTTATCGTATGTCACAATTACTTTAAAAATTTGCTTTCAAACTTCTGCCATTGTTTTATAATTTTAAATCATTGTTACATCCAATAAATGTTGTATTACCCTATATGAAAGGTCCTATAAATATAATTAGAAAAATTCCCTTTTTATATAGTCAATCACTTTTTTTTTCCTTGAGGTCGTTGTTTATACACACAGTTCTCTTATAGTAGAGTATTTTTATCCATATTTTTCTTGACGGAGCATTTTTGTTGATATTGTATGTCTTTAAATATTAAATCACAAAAATAAAGTACCGATGGTGTATTTCTTCTCTGGGAGCTCTTCTGGTATAATAGATATTTTGACTCTACAAGTAGTTCTTAATATTTTCACCGATGAATTAATTTTTTTAACGATATGAACTAGGATAAAAAACAGTCTTATGTCACGTACTCTAAATTTTTAACATAGAAAATTATAAATTGTAAAAAAATTAATCAAATAATTTAAATAACACGACCTATTAATAACACTAAAATGCATGTCCCACTACGTTCCTTTTTCTTTTGTTGAAGAATTTTCCCACCATAAAGTTTTGGTATTATGGATGGCCGTCATGTTTGACAACATGATGCTATGGTGGATTAGACAGACTGGTGAAAAAAGGTCCTGCAAGTTGCATGCTGGCTGCTGGGCTGTTGTGTGTATTGGCAACATCCAATTAAGACTTTTTTTTTCCCTTTTTCTTTTCTCTTTTTTTTCTCCTTTTTTGGTAGAAATCCAATTAAGACTTTCAATGTCCGAATCTGCCTCTTTATTACTCCAATTAAGACTTTTTTTGTTTTTCAGAAATCTTCTCCTTTTATGAATTTGCTTATGCTGCACATGCAATGATGCAAGCATGAATTAAATGTGCTTTTTTTTTTCTTTTCCATTTCCTTGAAAAAACTCTGGTTTTGTCCCCCAAGCCTCACGCTATCTATGTGCTCATGCTATTAAT
This sequence comes from Artocarpus hirsutus, assembly GCA_946598075.1. Classification (NCBI taxonomy): domain Eukaryota; kingdom Viridiplantae; phylum Streptophyta; class Magnoliopsida; order Rosales; family Moraceae; genus Artocarpus; species Artocarpus hirsutus. The sequence continues at coordinate 4,975 of CAMOHE010051145.1, forward strand.
ATCATTTAATAACTTAACGGAAAATATATATATATATATATATATATATATATATTACTGGAGAATTTTGTTTGATAAAATAATACCTCCTTACTTATGTTATTCCAAGCAAGATAAATTGTACACCTGATTCTACATCATTAATTGTAGCGTTTAAATCCTTGTATTCTTATTTCCAAAATAATAATAATAATAATAATAGTAATAATAATAATACCTTAGCTTATTTTTACTATGTAGATTTAAATTGTCAAATCTTACCATGTATTTGACAATACGGTTAAATCTTAAATTATTAGTTCGGTTAATTAATTTTAGCATCTAATTATCTCAGAGTTTGTTTTAACAATGCGGCCTTTATTTGTTATAGGATTGCAAAGAATACTAATTAGTTTTAATAATAATGATAATAATAATAATTGACTGTGCACTAATGAAATTATGGTTTCTTTATGAAAGTGATATCTTGTGCAATTTCTTGCAATTAAGCGTATAATAAGGTCAGTGGCACATGAATTATTAAAAGGGCACTATCACTACCTAATATTGTCAGATTTCATCAATAATAAGCCAGGGAAATGAATCATGAATAGACCCATACCTAAAGCAGTTTAATGAACATTAGATTATGTTGCTTTCCTCATAATGGGTAATAATGTCTATAGGATACATGTCCACTCATAGCTCATACCATTTAGTTTAGAGCAATTAAGTTCAGAAAATAATAATAATAATAATCGGCATGCATTTGTTTATAGGAAACTGTATTATTTTAGTATATTTATGTGTGTGTGTATATATACACACACATACACACACACATATACATATATATATATATGTACTTCAATTGCATTATGATGCGTTGATCACGTTTGGTTTTTAGTGAATAATCTCAAAAGCATACGTCATTGCAATCACCTTAAAATGTATTGGGTGTTATTATGATGCCTGCCCTTCTTGAAGAAAATCTTCAATTTCTGGCTACACAATTTGTTTTTTGTTTTGTTTTGCCTTGTTTTTTTCTTTTATTATTTTTATGTGGCTTTCTCTTATAATAAGTATATATTAGCTCATAAAATATTTCATTGATCAAGCAAGATGATAATCAAAATAACCTGGCAATAGGATTGATATGATCAATTTGTTTTGTTTATATAGTCACGCCTTCATGACTACTCTTTAGAATCAAAACAATAATTTTCTTCAACCAAAATAATAGTACATAATAAGTCCAAACAAACAATGAATAAAAAAATCCAAAGAAATAATAAAATTTTTATTTTTTCGCATACGAAATAATGTGATTTAGATACAACCAATTTATTACAATACATAATCAATCAAACTATCGGATTCTATTTAAAATCATGGAATTTTATATGTATGAGATACAAATGACTTCAGGGGCTACAAAAAGGAGTTTTATTAGAGATATAAGCCCGTTTGGTTCGTTGATTCGAATCATTTTGGTACAGTATTTTCTTTCACAAAAATTTAAATCTCATTCAAATTTTTTACTCAAATCTTCATTCAACTCCTTTTGTTTGTTTTTTTTTTTTTTTTGAGGGGCGTATTCAAAGCTGCCAAATCACCCTCCACCACTAAAGTTGGATTTACTCATATTGCGATTTATCTTTCAAAAAAAAAACGCCCCAAGCTTAAAAGCTTTAAAATTTTTAACCATAAGATGCTTAGTGTTTGTTTAAAAGAGCGGTTAGAACTGTTTTTTAGTTTAAAATTTATGAGAGAAAGCATTATAATAAAAACGGTTCCAACCATATTAGAATACACAAAAGAAAGAAAATAAACAAACCAATACGAATCTAAATTTGAATAGAGGATGACCATCATAGATTTAGATCTATGTAGAATTTATTCCAAAACTTCTGAAATGATTAAAAAAAAAAAAATCTGAAAACGATCTTTAGGATATCTCTCTTTGGCGAGAAAGAATTCTAGTAAGAGATGACGAAATAGCAATATGATCATTATTTAGATCATGAATTTTAATTAGGGAAAAAATCTATTGGAAATAAAAAAAGCATATAGCCATGCACCATGTATTATAAGAAGCCATAATCTGGACAGATATTGTTGGAGGTATTAGCTTTATCCTATAAACGGACTTGATTTTCAAGCTATGCATTAATTGGTTGGAGCAAAATCCGCAAAAAATAATAAAACTAATTCCTAACTTAAAACCAATTTTCTGAAACCATAATTTAGAATTGTTGCACTAAGGAGAGCATAATACCCACGCGGATATTAAACAATTGGTTGTTTGTTTCGAGTATTCTTTAGATTCTTTGGACTCAAATTTGAATTCGAATATTAAGAATCCTTTGGATACACGTTTGTTTTATCCAAAATCTGAATCCTTTGAGTATCAAGAATCTAAGTTTTCAAAGTTCTGACTCCCCTAAACTTTTGATACTCGGATATCTGTACTACAGTAAAAATTAAAATTCTCTCTCTTATATTTGAGGAAAAAAATCATAATTTCTTCATTTGTTATCTAATTAAGATGATTTTTTTTCATTGTGTTTCTAGTGAAGAGAGGAATAAATTAAGATTTATATTGCATATTTTTTAGGATCATTATTATTAAGATTTTATTAGATTTGTTGATAAATTCAAAAACTACTTTCACGACTTCTCTAAACACAAATTTTAATTTTATTCTATACTCAAATTAAAACTTAAATACACATCCAAATGAAAATTCGGATAACAATTCAAATCACTAACTCAAATTCTAATTCAAATCATACTAACTTAAATCAAATTACTGATTTTATACCGTCGTCAAATTTCAAGCACATACAACAACTCTCAATATAATGATACTTTTTTTTATCTTTTTAATGTTGTGAATTCTACAATTTCTATGAAATAGTTCAACATTGTTCTTTTTATTAAAGAAAGAGTAATAATATCTGCTACTTGTTTGAAATCTCGTTAAAAAAAAAAAAAAAAAACCTTCAAATATTACTACCATTGTGATAGCAATCATGTATAAAGTTCGTTTCAAAAGTATTGTATATGATTCCATATTCTATTAACGTTCTCTGTAGACAATATATGATGTTAGGGTTAGAAGAGATAGGTTGAGTGCGTCTAACTCAATGTTTTATGTTTTCATGTTCCCCAGTTGGGTTTTGCTTGTCCGGTAAGTTGTTGAATTGTTCTAGCTTGTGCACATTCTTGGCATAATTTTAAATTGCACATTTTCATTATGTATTTTTATTTTGGACAGATTTTATTGACTTTTGAATTTTGGACGTAATGTGCTTTTTGAATTTCAAAATATGACATCATTTCGCACTAGAGCCTTAAGAGCTAACAAATCAATCATGCTGCATGTTTTTAGACGGAAATTAACATGTAAAATGTATGTCTAAAACAAAAGAAGGCAATGTAGTAAAAGGTACAAAAGCAAAAGGAAAAATATGAGGTTCGAGAAGTCTTCTCTTTTATCTTGCGATGGGGGCATGCAAGGCCCTCCAAATCGCGGAAGGACACTCTTGGTGACCAAGGAAGGAACCCCTGCACATATGTAATCTACCGCTGCATGATTTAGTTCCCCCTTTTCCATCTTTACAACATCTAGGACATTTGGGAGAAGGATTGGAAGAATGGAACTCATAATTTGAATTTGGAGAGAGTTGGAACTCTTCTCTTAAATACTCTAATCGTCTCCAACCTTTCCCTGAAACTCCTCCACCTCCTCGTAAGATCTAATTGAATGTACACTTTATCTAAATGTTTAGGTTTTCTTTTTTTAATTAAGCATAAGAGAAAAACTAATTAATAAGAATTAAACTTTCTATGGATTTTGACTTATATTTTAAAAGATCAACATAATAATTGAAAAAAACCCAATATCCTAATAAGTAGGTGTTAGGTGTTATATATTTTGATAATGTGGGACTCGGGTTTTTTTTACCATTTACATGTCTTTACAAGATGGTGCTCTCTTTGAAGTCACCAATCTTGTATTGGATGGATTGAGTCAGCTCGTTTAAGCTTGTTATTAAACTCTGACACCATAAAAAAAATTAGACCTTCTAAGGATTTGGGAAAATCATAGGTTTGAGAAGGTTAATTAAAATTAGTAGCAGAAATTAAGTAAATGTAGTAAATAACAGATTTAGAATAAAATCAAATTTATACATGAATAAAATATCAAAACTACTGCTTCTATTACTTTGACCTCCCGATTGCACATCTGCTTTTCTTTTTTCTCTCCTTTTTATTTTTTATTTTTTATGGTCTATCGTCTTAGTTTCCCACTCTCTATTATCCCTCCTTTCTCTCTCTCCTCCTCTCCACCATGGCAGCTGTCACAGGGGCCAATTTTTTTTTTTCATCGAAAGTTTGCCTCTGTGCGGCACTAAGTCACCTGACCTAGTTAGCCTACCCAAGTGTTTACCCACAATGATCCGTTAATCAAACACACAAAACCAATTTACGGAAACCAATTTCCAACCTTTTTATTAATTCACAAAAAGGAATACAAGTCTTGCCTCACTCGGATCGCCACAACACTAACTTAATCTCTATGTGAGTTGGTGTCTTGAGATCTCAATATTTATAGACAGTATATACAACGTGTGATTGACACCCCCAGCCACTAGGGAACAACTTTGGGACTTTGTGCTTGCTAACAGCCAAGTTGCAGGTGACTTCCATGAATCTCGGGCGGAGACTTGGCCCTCTGCACGCCATGTGCAGTCTGTTCATTTCATTCGCCTCTTGAAATGTGTACATGGGCCACATGGGGCTTTCTTGTGCTCTAACCATTGGCTGGACATCTTCATGAATGTTCCACGTTCCCCCATACCTCGCGTTCACGTGCCCTCAGTATCTAGCCATTGTGGCCATGTCTCAAAGGCTAGTTGTTATACCAACTGCTTCCATAGATCCTGTGTGCACTACTCGCACATGTGGGCCGTTAGTTCGCCTGCTCACCCAACATGCCATCACACATCTATGTGTTCCCTTTTTTTGTGCTAGTTTCCTTGAATTTCTCTCACACTTGTCCACACACCCGTGTGCACATCTCGCTATCTGTCCAAAATTCTTGCATGCCTGTCCGAATGGCCGTGCATGCACACTTATCTGTGTGCGTATTTTTTGCCTGACCCTCATGCATGGCCAAGGTCACCTTGTGCCTACATGTTGATTCTTTGGGTCTTTGTCCGAACTATCTAAAGGAGGTTGCCACATGTCCCCTTGCCTTGGACATGGGCCACCCATGCCCAAGTTTTACCACCACCGACTTAGTTTGAAGCTTAGGGGTCTAACAAACCACCCCCACCAGATGAAGTCGACACCCTCGTCGATATAGCCTTTAGGTATTCCAGCATTTCTTTCTCAAACTGCCACAAGGTAATGTCTCATTCCCAAGTGGCACTACTCTCATCTTCACCCTTCCATTTCATAAGAAAATCTGTCCGTCGATTCTTCTTGCTTATGCCCATTGTTCCATGGTTGAGGATTTTTTTCACTATTTTGTCGAATTGTTTTTTGATAGTGGGTAGAGCCCTCTTCGTCTACTGCCTTTTGTTCAACAAGTCCTCCTTGGAAGGCTTCAAAAAATTCACGTGGAACATTGGGTGCACCTTTAGTTGAGGTGGTAGCTTTAACCTGTAAGCAACATTCCCAACTTTCTTAACAATTTCAAAGGGAACATCGTATCTTGGAAGAAGCCCACGATGCACTGTTTTGTTGCTTATCTTCTTCCAAATTTGCGGGGTTAGTTTCAGCAACACCTTGTCACCAACACTAAACTCAACTTGGCACCTATGTTGATTAGCATACTTCTTTATGTGCCTGACTGCTTTAAGCAAACTATCTCAGGCCTACAATATCAACTCCTACTTCTCTTCTACAAAGCGATAGGCTATTGGACAACTGACTCGCCCTTTGGGATGTGTCACCTCCAATGGGGTCAGGGGCTGATGTCCAAGTGCAAGCTCTACAAGACTCATCCCTATTGTAGAACTTTGGTGTAAGTTATAGGATAATTGGGCCACATCAAGTAAATCCAGCTAATTCTTTTGACTCGCTGAGACATAATGTCTTAGAAATTCTTCTAATAGAGCATTAATACGCTCTGTTTGACCGTCGGTCTATGGATGGTTAGCCGTAGAAAACTTTAACTCAGAACTTATCAAATTAAAGAGAGCCGTCCAAAACTTACCAGTGAACCTTGAATTACGATCGCTGATTATGTCTTCAGGCACACCAAAATACTTCACCACATTTTTGAAAAAGAGCTCTGTCGCCATGATAGTCGAGCATTCATGTGGGGCTGCTATGAACACGGCATATTTCAAAAACCGATCTACCACGACCAACACTAACCGCATACCTTGGATTGAAGGGAACCCCATAATAAAGTCTATAGACACTGATTTCCATGGATTTTCTGGCACCAGAAATGGTTGCAACAACCCGGCTACTTTCTTTCTTTCTGTCTTATCCTGTTGGCACACAAAACAAGTCTTCGCATATAGCTTAACATCTTCCTCCATCTTGGGCTAGCAATAACTATAGGTTAAGAGTGCCATCATCCGTTCTCTCCTCGAATGTCCCACCCATTGAGGGTCATGTGTCTCCCGTAAAAGTTCCTATCTCAAGCCACCCAAGTTAGGAATAAATAATCGATTACCTTTGGCATAAAGGAGTCTGACATCTTCCCAATAAGGCCTCACGACTCCTTCTTGCACTTCCTTCTTGAGATAAACATAGGCCTAGTCCACCTTAGCTTGTTGTTTCACTCGATCAAGAAAAGTTGACTGCACTGCCATCAATGTAGTCACATAGTCCTACACCTCCTTGCTACTCAAGGCGTCAGTGACTTAGTTTTGCTTGCCTGGTTTGTGTTCCCACACAAAGTCAAATTCCGCCAAGAATTCCTGGCAATGGGCCTACTTTGGGGTTAACTTCTTCTGGGTCTTGAAATAGGTGTTTGCCATGTTGTCCGCAACACTTTAAACTTCATACCCAGCAAGTAATGCCTCCAAGTGTCAAGGCTATGCACCGCTACTTTCATTTCTTTCTCATGGGCCAAGTACCACTGCTCAACATCTTTAAGCTTCCGACTTTCATGAGCCATAAGGTGGCCATCCTACACGAGCACTCCACCAAGAGCTCAGTCTGATGCATCTGTGTGTACCTCAAATGGAAGCTCAAAATCCAGCAAACTTAGGACTGGTTTCGAGACAACTGCTGCCTTCAGCTTCTCGAAGGCTTCTTGGCATGCGTTTGTCCATGCCCACTTTTGCTCCTTTCTTAGTAAGTCTGTCAAAGGACTTGCCTTCTTCGAATACCCTTTGATGAACCGCCGATAGTAGTTTGCCAAACCAAGAAAAGAATGCAAGTTCGACACTTTGGTTGGAGTAGGCCAATCCATGATCGCCTTCACCTTGCCCTCGTCCATCCGAATCTTGCCTTTGGAAATCCAATGGCCTAAGAATTTGATTTCTTGCCTGCAAAACTCACACTTTTCTTTCTTCACAAATAACTTGTATTCTCTAAGCCGTGAGAATACTTGCCACAAGTGATTAACATGATTTGCCAAGGATCCTGAATAAACAACAATGTCATCTAAGTAAACAACAATAAACTGATTAAGAAATTCATAAAGTACCTCGTTCATTAGGTTGCAAAAAGTGGTAGGGCCATTGCTTAAGCTAAATGGCATCACTAGAAACTCAAATGAACCATACCTCATCACACAAGCCATCTTGGGCTCATCCTTCTTCGCTATCCGCACTTGCCAATAGCTTGACCGTAGATCAAGCTTTGTGAAATATGATGCACCCACCAACCGATCGAACAAATCTACAGAATTAGGGACCAAGTACTTATTCTTGATTGTTACCTTATTGAAGGCTTGATAGTCTATGCACATCTGCAATGAGCCATCCTGCTTCCTTTGAAACAACACTAGCGCACCAAAAGGTGCTTTTGAAGGTTATATGAAACCAACATTTAGCAATTGTTAAACTAACTCCTCATCTCAACTAACTCTGATGGGGCCATCCGATAAGTGGCTTGGGCTAGTGGCCTGGCACCTGGCTCTAGCTCGATCTTGTGGTCCACTGTTTGCCACAGTGGCAGTTCCTTAGGTAGTTTTAAGGGCATCACATATGAGAAATACTCCAACACCGTTGCAACTTCATCAAGCACTTCCACAACCTGATCCAATTTGATCTCAATGAGGGCTGCAACGTAAGTCACCTTGTCCTTTTTCACCCCATTTTTGAATTGCTTAGTTGACTACATCTCTTACTTGCTCTCGACCTGTCCAAAGAAGTTAGCATGAATAAAGCAAGGATTTCGTTCCTCATTTACCAACATACTCGATAGATGGGGCATGATCATTGCCTTGGCTTAAACAAAGAAGTCAATCCCCAAGATTAGCTCAAAATCGTCCAAGGCTGCAGTAGTTAGATTAATTTGTCCCTCCCAAGCACCTACTTTGAGGGTCGTTGTGGCTACATCTTGGACTGTAGTAGCACCTGAATTCATCACCTTGATTTTACATGGACTCTGGTTCACCACTAAACCCAACTTGTCTACCATTTGATTAAAAAGGAAGTTGTTGGTCACTCCTATGTCCAGCAAAGCTTTTATAGCCTTTCCATTTAATTGTTCCACTACATATAAAAGACCCCTATTCAGGGCTGACTTAACAGTTGAAATCGTATTGAGGAGTCGGAGTCGTGAAGTGCTGGCTCCACCTGAATTCTCCCCTTCTTCGGACTTTTGGATAGCATTCAACCTTTCTCGCTTTGGGCATTTCTTGGCCATATGTGGTCCACCACAAATGAAATAGCCAGCTTCCTTCTTGCCTCCCTTGAACTTGCTTTGCTCGGTGGTCTTTCTATCATTCCCTTTGGATTTTTTAGAATCTTTCGAAGAGCCTTTACCTTTTTGCTTTCCTGACCCTTTTTCTTGTCACCACTCCGGGTATTTGGAGTGGGTCTGAAGTCGACTAAGCCCTCTGCAACTGCAATGGCTGAAGGAAGGTCCTTCATGCCTTGTCTTCACAATTCGGCATGTGCCCATGCTTGCAAGCCTGATAGAAAATTGAACAACTTGTCTGCATCCGACATGTCTTTGATGTCCAACGTCAAAGAATTGAACTCCCGCACATACTCTTAAATAGAACCTGTCTGTTGAAGCTTCCTTAGTGCTTTTTGTGCAACCAAGGCTGTGTTGCACAGGAGGAAGTGGTCCTTTAGTTCCTTCTTGAGCATTTCCCAATCCTAAATTTGAGATTTGTTAGCCCTTGTCTCTCCCGACATCTGGGTCCACCACCATAGTTTAGCATTACCTGATAAATACATGCTAGTTATGGTTACCTTTTCACGATCTGGAATATGGGCAGCCTCAAAATACTGCTCCATGTCCCACATGAAATTCTCCAATTCTTTGGCGTTACGGCCATCGTTGAACTCCTCCAAACGAGTAACCCTTTCACGCAACTCATTCATCATAGCAAGTCGAGGGACGTTCACAGTCCTAAGCTCTAATACCAATTGTCACAGGGGCCAAATTTTTTTTATTGAAAGTTTGCCTCTGTGCGACACTGAGTCACCCGACCTAGTTAGCTTACCCAAGTGTTTACCCATGATGATCCATTAATCAAACACACAAAACCAATTTACAGAAACCACTTTCCAACCTTTTTATTAATTCACGAAAAGGAATACAAGTCTTGCCTTACTCGAATCACCATAACACTCACTTAATCTCTATGTGAGTTGGTGTCTCGAGGCCTCAATATTTATAGACAGTATATACAACATGTGAGTGACACCCCCAGCCACTAGGGAACAACTTCGGGACTTTGTGCGTGCTAACAGCTATGTTGCAGGTGACTTCCACGAATCTCGGGCAGAGACTTGGCCCTTTGGATGCCACGTGCAGTCTGTTAATTTCATTCGCCTCCTTATACACGTACATGGGCCACATGGGGCGCTCTCGTGGTCTAACTATTGGCTGGGCATCTTCATGAACTTTCCACGTTCCCCCACACCTCGCGTCCACATGCCCTCAGCATTTAGCCATTGTAGCCAAGTCTCAAAGGCTAACTGTTATACCAACTACTTTTGCAGATCGTGTGCTCACCACTCGCACACTTGGGCTGCCAGTTCGCCCGCTCACCCAACAAGCCATCACACATCTGCACGTTCCCTTTTTTCGTAGAGCGTTGTCTGAGCCAAGACTTAGCCTATGCATAAGCCTTGTCTGCATGGTTGTTTCCCCGCACACTAGTTTCCTTGAATTTATCACACACTTGTTTGCATGCCCGCGCGCACGTCCCGCTGTTTGTTAAATTCTTGCGTGCCTGTCCAAATGGCTGTGCATGTGCACCCACCTGCGTGTGCATTTTTTGCCTAACCAGGTCACCTTGTGCCTGCGTGCTGATCCTTTGGGTCTTGTCCGAGCCATCTAAAGGAGGTTGCCACGTGCCCCCTTGCCTCAGACATGGGCCACCCATGCCCAAGTTTTACCACCACCAACTTAGTTTGAAGCTCGAGGGTCTAACAGCAGCCAACCTTCCTTTTTCAATGGCAACTTCGTTGTAGTCATCTCGTTAATGCTGAAGAACAAACTCGCTACAAGATCTAGAATTGCTATCCATGGTGGACCATAGCTAGTTTGTGTCATGACTCTCTATTGGAAGGTTCCAACAATGATGAAGGAATCATTGTAAGATCATCCCAATGACACCGTCCATCCATCATCTCTCGACAGCCATCGACTGCAAAAGAGAACAAGCATGAGAAGAGAACAAGTGTGTGTGTGTGTTTGTTTAAGGATATAGAGTTTTTAAATTTTGAGATTTTTTTGGTTTCTAAAATAAAAAAGAAAGTAATTAAAAATAAGGGTAAAATGGAAAATACAGTTAGACTTTTTGAAAGATGAGTCATTTACTAGAAATTAAAAAAAGTATGATCTTTGCTACTTTAATTTTTATTAATGTGACATTTTCTACAAATTTTCAATCTTAAAAGGTTAATATATATATCTTTATAAGTTGGTTTTGGTGTTTATAATTTAACAATGTGAGACTCGAATTTCTTTTAATCTTTACATCTATTATGGTGATGTTCTTTATAATTATGATTTCTAATTATCACAACTCATAATGCATAATTCGTAATTTATTACGTTCATAATTGTTACAAAATACGAAGCTAAATTCAATGCCTTTCAAAATATCATCCTATCTAGAGGATTACAAATGTGTAGTGAAATAGAACCCACGCATGGGGGGTGTGGAAAAGCGCCGTGGCCGCGCGCACAGTAAAGCAAATTTCATAGCACGAACGAAAATTCATGCAGTTGGCACGGCCGCACACATTTCTAAGCTTGATGGATGTTTTACATGTTTTATGAGGTTTGTTATCTTTTCTTTGTAAACTTATAAATACAGAGATTGTGTTCTTTTCTTATATGTAATGTATCAAAGAAAATTAGAGTGAGACATTCTAAAAAAAAAAAAGAAAAGAAAATTAGAGTGAGAGAGAGGCTAGAGAAAAATTTTAGAGAGAGAGTGTGCAATTTTTTCTCTTGTAACTTCTTCATCATCATCGTAAATTATTCTACAGTGGCTGAAAGTGGATTTAGTTTTCACATAGAGGATGTCATTATAAATTTCATATATTTTTGTTTATTTTTCATCCACATATTTTTTATTCTCAATAAAATTATGGTTTTTAATTCGCAACAATAATGTATAGTTAAAAGATAATTTTTCAATTAAATAAAAAAAAATTTAGACCTTTTTCGAATACCCATGTTTACATCGAATTAGTTGGTTAGTGTTTTAATATGTAAATCGTATCAAATAAGTACCCTATGCTTTAAAATACATGTTTTTCGACTATGCAAAGGCCATTTTTTTTGGCTTTTTAATTTAAAAGCACTCAAAAATTAAATTTCAAAAAATATAAAATCCAAAGGGATGTTCGAATGAGAAATTTCCTTTATTCCTTAATTTTTTTTAATATTTAGAATTTTATGTATTAGAATAAATAGTCCGTCCTCATTAAATCAATGGCATCTTAAGAATAAAAGAACTAGTGCAAGGCACTCAAAGGGATATATTAGTTTTTAGTGCAAATTAACTATTTAAAGGGTGTTTAGCAAAATCATTTCTAACCAAGATTTTGGTTTCTATAGGTTCATAAAAAAAATTTTTTGATTGCTATAGTGTATTGATAGGAAAAAATGAGCTATAAGTTAAAGCTTTCATATGATACAGTTTCTAATTCAAAAAGTTTTGGTTCATTTACACTTCCCAAATACTCAATTAGTATCATTTATAGGGTGTTTGATAGGGTAGTTAGAACCATTGGTTAGAATTGTTTTATTATAGCATGTGAGAGCTTTATACTGTAACGATTTTTTTATTGTTACTATAGCATGTGATAATTTTACATTGTTTATAACTCAAAAAGTGGTGTAAACCATTAACTGCCAAACACAATCTTAATATCCATCTACTAATTTAAAAGAAAACTGTTGGTATCTCCATTTAATTTTTTTCTCTTTAAATAAGTGGGGTTAATTATAAATTTAACCAAAAAAAAAAAAAAGGTTGTCATTTATTAGAAGTTAAAACTTTAGTAATTCAACCAATGAAACACTATTTTGTTTAACTATTTTAATCATAAATAGTCATAGGACAACTGTCCCCTCAATCTAAATGAAGTAGACTAAAAAAATGTTTAAAAATAAAAAAATACAAGTACTTCCTTGATTTGGCTCTAACTTTCACATTCTTCTTTATTCTCAACCCTATGCTTTGCCATTGCGCTCTTATTGTTTTCTTACCAATGAATCACATGACTCACACATGGTTAGAACCAAAAAAAAATTCATCGACAAAAATATCAAAATTATAACCTATAATAAGCTTATGGAGCATTTTGCGCCATTTTAAATTGTTGGTAACAAAATGAAACATTCTTTATTCGTGGGGTTAAATTTGAAATTAGCACATAATGCCGACAGTATAGTTTTTTTCTTTTTGAGGGACAATAAAGTGATCAGATCATAACTTCACAAGTAAATTAATGCCGGATAATTAGCAATAAATTGAGAGAAGATGGGAAAGATTCATTGCATTGTCAATTGATAGATAGATATGACAATGAATAGATGGATCAGTCATTCAGATCACCCTCTGACTAATTACCAACCAAACAACCAACCAAACAAACCAACATAACGCACTCTTGAGCCGCGGCAAAAGCAGAAGTGACACGTGTAGCAATCTAATTGGATAAAAAATCAGAAACTTTGTGAAAACTCTTCCATTACTATTATAGCAAAACGATGATTGGGGGCTTTGCATTTAGTAGAAAGTTAAAAGATTTGACTACTAGTTGATTGGTTTCCCTTTCAACACGCAAATGTCAAATCCATTAGATCTTTTTAAAGTTTCACTCTCCGAAAATTTTACCTTTCTTTTTTGTTGTGATACACAAGAAATCCTACTTCTGCTCCAAAGTCCGAAGAAAAGCCTTTTTTTTGTTAATTAAACTGATTGGATAATAAGTAAGGAGGTTTCTTTCATGCGGGTTCTTCTAATAACGTCGGAATAGCGCCTTTATTAATGGGTCTTTCAAATTTTATGTTCACCTTCTTGAAAAAGTAAAAGTAAAATAAAAAGATAACCATCCATGGTTAGTTACTTCTTTTCTGGTTTTTTCTTTGTGTCTTCTATTTCAATAATGCCAAAGATTTGCATGTTTTTCTCCTCTTTACGGGGGTATAAGATCTTTCCTGTGCTATAATAGCAACCTCTATACACGCAAATTCAAAATTTCAGTCCACCTTTTTTTTGTTTTAGACTTTTTTCTTTTCAACTTCGGTAGAAGATTTAAACTCTACACTTTATCATAATCATTATAAAAAAGTATAGTGTAAATTATCGTTAAGCCACTTAACTCATTAGTATCGCTCTATAAATATTTAATTGATATACTTCCTATATCTTATGAAGAGAATATAATTGATATCTTTTTGTCTAAACAAATCTATATTTTTATACATAGAAGGCACACATATAGGTATGACCGGCACTCGTTTTATATTAGTAGTAATAATTTCACTTAATTTCACGCAAAAAGTGAAATTATAGATTTGAGGCAATCTAAAGGTTTTCACGTATAGAAAAGGCCAGAAGAAGATCACTGACTTGATCTGATCCTTATTAACAAAAAAAAAAAAGAGCTGACCTGGTCCACTCCATGGCCTAATTGGTCACAGGTGTACATGTACGTGGAGGTGAAAGGTATGCCCGATCGGCAGGCAACAAAATCATCTATTCTTAGAAAACATTCATTTATTGTTTTAACATTATTAAAATGATATGATGTACATAATATATCTATAATATATATATATATGTATGTATATATTATGTGTGTGTATGTGTATACTTTTGGCGATTGGCACATATCTTAGCGTCTTTTATGTGGTGGCTTTGGTAACCATATGTCGTGCTTTTAGGATCATTGTCTATTATTCAAACTGCTGCTTACTTAATTAGTTATCTGTTTCCATCATAATAATGAACACATAATACATATATATATATATATAATTTATATATATAGCTTGAATAATGGAATGTGGTAAGAGGGTAGGCATGGGAGAGGCATGATCGGTATATATTTCCTTTAAAATATAGAGGCAGAACAATGACGTGTAGTAGAAAATGAACCATATTAGATCTTTATCCCCTCCATCACGCTATTGACTAGTATACACAAGGGATAATTTTTTTGTGTCCACCTTTTTTTTTAATTTCATTTTAACATGTTTTGAATTTTCTCTCGTGAAGCATGCATGCACTAGATATATGATGCATGTAATATAAATATACATACATAAATACACAAAAATATACATGATGCATAAATTTATGTGTGTGCAACATAGTACATACATGCATTCAAATTAGGGAGAAAATTATTGCAGTATACGCAACATAGTTATAGAGATTCAAATAATTAAACAGTTTCAATATAAAAAATCAAGTGAAGGAGCACAATAAGTGATCATGAATAATTAGTGCTATTAGCAATCATACAAATGAATATACATACATATATATATATATATATATATATTTAGCGATAATATTTCTTTGTTGGCTACAAGCCAATCGGTTTTCTCCACTTTTGTTAAGTTAGTTTGTTAACAAGTACAATTGGAATTTTTTTCTTTTTTATTTTTCTACCTACTGGCGATGGAGCTAATAATTGAAGAAGCTTGATAACATAAATAAATCAATAAATAAATATATATCTAGCTATTTGAGTTGGTAGAGTGCTCTTTGACGTTGAATAATCATAAATTTGAGTTTGAATTTTTAGAATAATGTTATAAGTTGATAGCGAACACCACTAATTCATTCTTAATCAAGGAATTACAATGCAAATATGAATCTAAATTTAAAATTCATTTCGCCTTATCTGTGTTACTGAACAGTGACTTTGATTTTGTTGAAAGAAAAAGGGGACGTGAGATTGAACTATTATGTTCGAAGGATTTTAATGTAGTTAAAAGGGTTGAGGCAAAGGTGAAAACGGATGCAAATATAAAAAAAAAATGTCTTTTTTTGGTAGAGAATCTCATTATGGGGTGTTTGGCAGTAGTGGGAACCACTCAGTTCTTACCACAAACTCAGTTATAAACAATAAAAAGTTCTCACATATTACAGTAACAATAAAAAAAATTGCTACAGTATAAAACTCTCACATGCTACAGTAAAAGTGGTTCCCATCACCCTTCCAAACACTTACTTAGTAGTGTATGTTCTTCAATTGTTAGATACGGTTATTTTTTCGTATATATAACAAATAACTATGAAAATAGTACTTTTTTAAAATGTGGGAAATATGAGGGGTTGAAGTTGTTTTTTTTCAAAGAAAATGAAAATCACGAGAGTGGTCCGACAGTCTAAAAGTCAATGGACGCTTGTGCACGTAAACTGGGCCAGGTTAGCCTGGGATGATCACGTGAAGTGTGCGTGGCACTGAGAGAGACATTTTTTTTTTAATTTCATTTTCTTATTTTTCAAGAATTGTGTATATATTTATCCTATAATATGTCGTGTTATTTTTATTCTTTTTTTTTTTTTTTTTTTTTTTGCTTTTTAGAAGGAAACCCAAAATGGGGTGTGCCATGACGTGGACCAATCAGATGGAAGAAAAGTGGGTCCCATGAGGAGCCTAGGTTGGCGGCGATTGGCTGGGGGCATTGCTTGTAAGGTTAAGGAGAGACAACTCCCATCACCACCAATAATTAGTCCGGCCTTTTTGTTTCTCTGTCTCCCTGTATTGAATATTGAATAAAAAAATAATAAAAAATTTATTTAAAAAAAAACAGAGCAGAATTTGAATCCATATCGGATTCTCCATCTCGGCAGGTGTGGGGTCCACTGGTAATGGCAATAATTAAGGGGGTGATTGAGAGTTGAATGGTCTGCCTGCCCGCCCACCTGCCTCTGCTGTCGCTGCTCCCGCCTCCCTCTCTCCCTCTGTCTCGCCCCCAACCCGCAATTTTGGACTTTGGTTCGTTTTGGAGCTGGACAAAGCTTTCTTTTTTCCTTTTTCTTTTTCGCCCTTCATTGTTTTGGTATTTCGATTGAAATTATTAGTTTTAACTAATAAATAACATAAAACTCTCAATAATTAAAATTAAAAATTATTATAGTATAAATCTCTCATATGTTACAGTTTTAGACTAATATTTTCAATTCCAACTACTTTCCCAAAGACCTTCTTAGATTTAGCGGATGTTTAGCTTACAGTTCAAACCATAAAACATTTTTTAGTTTAAATTTTATGAGAAAAAACATTAATAACAAAATATAGTTTGAACTACAATTATGGTTCAAACCGTTCTTGCATACGGACCTCAACTTTTATACCCCTAATTTATGAAAGCAATTCTATGTTGTGTGTTTTAAATCTTTGACATTAATACTCATAAATTATATCAATAAAATTCTAATGCAAGACTCAAAACAAAAATTTCCTATTGTTGGGAAAAATGATGGTTCATATTGTAAATATTTCCTTAAATTTATATTAAAAATTAAGGTTTTTGGCACATTTGCCTCTTAAACTTTAGGCTTTTTTACAATGTGGTCCTTAGACTTTTTTATAGCAATTGAGTTCCTAAACTTTGCTATGTGTGACAATTATGTCCTAATCACAAAGTTTCTTCAAAATCAAGACGAAAATAATCATGTGAGATGCACGCGACTCATTTGGAATACCTATACACGATTTAATTCAAATCATAGTCAAATTATTTAATTTTATGTCCAAAATTATTAAAAAAAAATAAAAGAAATTATGTCAATGTTAATGATATTTCTAACAATTTTGTTGGTTTCTATGTACATTTTAATCATTGTAATACTTGAAATTAAGTCACTTCCTTTCTAAATGGCTCATGTACTCCTTGGGTGATCATTTTTCATCTTAATTTTGACAAATTAGGAACTTCATCACCATACTTAGCTAACTTCATCACAAAAGTAAAAACTCTTACATATTACCATGTTTGAACTTATTTTTTGAGTTTGAACTGTTTTTCCAAACATCTTAATAGTAATTTATATATATATATATATATATATATATATATATATATATCAAAATAACGCACTATAGAAAGGATTCAAATTGTCTGTCTAATTTTGGTGTTTCAAATATAGTCCAACTGATCATATTAGACACATTATTTAAAAAGTTTGAAATAGTGTTTCATTGACTTTTACATGCTTTTTATTAAATGGCGTATCATAATATGATTAATTGATACCATTTGAGACATCAAAAATTAGATAGATGATTTGGGTCTCTATACAAAACAAATAGTGCTTTCACTCACAAATCCAACTATTAAAATTTGATCAGACCGTTAAATGGCTAGTTAACCTTGAAAATTATACTAAGGTTCAGAGTAATGCTACATTGCATGTCAATAAAATATAAATGCATATAACAGTTCATTAACTGATGAATTAACTTAGTCTAACCTTGTATAGCTTGAAGGTTGTACACTAAAAACATAGACTTATTACTTGTCATAGTAAAAAAATATGTAATCTATTATTACTTGTAACAATTTGATTAATTTATTCAAGTAATTATTGAATTTAAGGAATTTTGTAATTTGAATAGGGCCACTTTTTTTTTCTTTTTTTTTTTATTTGTAT
>CAMOHE010051145.1:23282-45546 GCA_946598075.1 Artocarpus hirsutus
AGCATCATCTTTTTGGCTCATGCATGAAATTAATAAATCATAAACTCTTGGTTTAGCACATCAAATAATTATTTTTAATTATTTTAATGTACTATCATAACATTACATTATTACATGTTTCATAAATAAAGCACATTATTTTGTGCATTCACAACATTAATTATTTCTAAGGTCTTACGGCTATTAAGACATTTAAATTTACGTGTTAATAAATGCTAAACTTGTACTTTCTTAAGTACTTAGCTAAGTCATGAGGGAAAAACCCTCAATTAATCATAGTTATTAACGTTTGAATTTTTTGGGTCGTTACAAACTGATCATATTAGACACATCATTTAAAAAGTTTGAAATAGTGTTTCATTGACTTTTACATGCTTTTTATTAAATGGCGTATCATAATATGATTAATTGATACCATTTGAGACATCAAAAATTAGATAGATGATTTGGGTCTCTATACAAAACAAATAGTGCTTTCACTCACAAATCCAACTATTAAAATTTGATCAGACCGTTAAATGGCTAGTTAACCTTGAAAATTATACTAAGGTTCAGAGTAATGCTACATTGCATGTCAATAAAATATAAATGCATATAACAGTTCATTAACTGATGAATTAACTTAGTCTAACCTTGTGTAGCTTGAAGGTTGTACACTAAAAACATAGACTTATTACTTGTCATAGTAAAAAAATATGTAATCTATTATTACTTGTAACAATTTGATTAATTTATTCAAGTAATTATTGAATTTAAGGAATTTTGTTATTTGAATAGGACCACTTTTTTTTCTTTTTTTCTTTTTTTTAATGGAAGAGGAGTTCATTCAAATAGAAACCAATATAAATAATGTGACAAACCTTGCAATATAGAGCATGATCTAATCAAGACTGTCAACACTGATACGCACTAGAAAGGAGAGTGATAGAAGCCGTAAGAAAACAAGAGTACTTCGATACATCCATAACAAGCACACATTACACTTTTCTAAAGACCCCCATAGATCAACCGAAAACCTAATTGAGTAAGGTCATAACACAATATCACAAAGATCATCACTACCAACAAAAGATAAACCTGCAAAGAAAACTCTTGGAGACAGATGCCCACAATATATATATATATATATAAAGAAAACACAGACCCAGAGACCAAAAGTCCTTATTAAAAAAAAACAGCTGAAAAGCTTGGCCTTGAGCACACACCAAAAGTAGAAACTCCATGACCACTGCGCCTAAAGTTGAAATCAGAAATTCAACTATTGACCCAAGTGGAGAAGCTAAGCTTTCCTACGTAGTTAAGAAGTTGAAAGAGAAGCAACTGGGCATGGGCGAAGCATGGTCACCATGAAGAAAAACGACGATAAAAGCAAAAAGGTCACCGCCAAACCAGCCAGTGTCTCCACCATGAAAAAACACACTCCACCAGGGCAAGAAAACCCTTTAAATAGGTACTAGTACCATCACCTATAAAATCACGTGTTGTCAAAGACGACCACCCAAACCACCAACTCCAACCACCGATGACTACTACCAACCATGCAAACCTTACTACACAAATAAGAAACAACGTAAAGGCAAAGTTACAATAGCATCAAATACCGATGAAAATTAGGTGAGAACCAAAAAATCCAACAGAGTCACCCTGCCAATTGTCGAAATCTAGGGAAAAGAGATCTTGAAGCACACCATCGGAGCATCAATGTAAGACCTTAAAACCATCTTTAGGCTAGAAAACCAAAGGCACTAAGAGGTGGCGATGGCCTCCAACCCAAGGGAGATGACACACGAAGAAAAGAAGAGGAAAAAAAAAAGAATTGGGAAAAGGAAACCCTAGCAGACAAGAAGTCGAGTGGTCCTCATTAAGTTCTAATTAATGTTGAATAGGGCCACTTAATAGGGTTCATTATTTGTCATAATATTACTTTTTTGTAAAGGCCTCTATGGTCAATTGTGCTATAGGATTTATGTGTTTGGTATGATATATATTTGTGTGTGTTGTTGGTTTTGTTAGATTAGGTGCCCTAAGAATTAAATAATGTAAAAATTTTTTAGAGACATTTAATCAATAAAGAGTTTATTCATTATTCATATACCAAATATTGTACTCTTTATGTTTATTTCTATTGAATGTATAATAAACAAATAAAAATCCAAGATTGTCAGTCTAAACCTTTAAGATCGTGCATATGATGGACAGATTATGCAATAGATATGAATCTTAAAGGTGATAGTCTAAATGATAAGCTCCGCAATCAGAGGAATAAAGTTCAGTACTATATTCATGTTAAGATTGTCATGTTATCTATATTCCTAACAGAGATGGCTTGTCTTGGTCATCGGAGTAGGACTTTGCAAATAGAAACATTGGTATATCGTCATAAATGACAATATATTGAATCTGGACAAAAGTTGAATTGATTTGATTCATAATTCTGTTTGTTTAAATCATTTCACTTTTGACAATCATATGTATTATGTCTTAATCTTGAAATGAACAATGGGCCTATATTCTTGACTTTTCTCTTTTGATGTACCAAAAGGTGATATCCTGATTTGATGATGGTACACATGCTGAAACATTGGTGACATGACTCTTAATTGATGTAGACTCGTTATTCATAGATATAGAATCCATAGCTCTTTTGTAGAGTTAATGATATTCTCTTATAGGCATTATCCTATAATTGGAAGATTGGAGCACTCAACCGTTCGGATACATAGGTATAACCGGATAGTATACTATTAATAAATAATAAGTATTCTAATGTTGAGATAATGGAACACAAGATAAAAATAATCGGGAAGGTAAAATGTAATTTATCTTAAGCCAATTATGAATATTCTATTGGAATGTTACAAATTATGATATGCCATGGACGATTAGCTTATAGAGCTTCATAATTTTATATAGCTCGAGAGTGCAGCTTTAAACGTTTAGTGGAGTAGTGTTAGAGTTGATGATTATAAAATATATGTATCTAGGATATGTTATTTTATAATTATAGGAGCTTGACCTATATATGTCTATTAGGGCCCCTTTACTAGCTCATAATACTTCCTGTAATGATACGATGTGTTTTCCTACATATTAGTAACTTATGTTAATTATTAGATTGGCTGAAATTTGATTAGAGTGGATTTAATAATTCATGTTAGTATATCGGTTGAATTAATTTTATGAATTAATTCAAGATAAACATGTTGAAATATTTGGATAATATTTTATTTGATATGAGATAATTTGTATGAAACTGTTTTAATCAGATAACTTTCTATTGGGTTATTTGAATTAAAACTAAGAGTCTATCTAAGATTCTCATGTGAAAATAAGATATTCTGAGATATCCATATTATCGCTCAGTTGGTGGGTTAGTGTAGACACTTCGGTAGGCAAGTGGAGCCAGTTCGGCAAGCCAATCTCCCAAATCGACATGCCAAACATTTGATAATCAAGTTACATGTTTTTAATGTGTTTTTCATCAAAATTTGATCTAGACTCAAATTTTGAAACCTAATCTGATAAGGATTAACCCTAAATTCGACTATTATATAAAGGGAGCTAATTTTTTTACTGTTTCTTAAATCATTTAAGAAGTAGAGAGTTTGTATTCTAGTGAGAGAAACCCTGAAACTCCTAAAGAGCCATTGTTCAACATCTTGAACCTTAGCTTTAGGTATTCTCAAGTAGTTGGAATTATAGTCACTGAAGGAAAGGCTGTACAATGTGTGACCACTCGTATTTCAATTGTGGAAAGAGAATAATAAGGAAGACCAGTTGGTTGAGGCTCTTCTGAACCATTTTTCTCTACTTAGTTTTTTTGTTATCTTTGATATACAAAAGAGGTACGTTAGATCTATTATTAATTTATATACTTAGCATGACAGACTTGTTATTTGAAAAATACTTTGATTTAAAATTTTAAAAATTCTGCTACGTATTGTTTTCCAACAACTAGTAATAGAGCCATAGTTTTAGTTGGTTTTATAGGTTTGTGATCATGTTATGATCTTAATTTCTCTTATGTTTGAATTTAATTTTTTAGAGAGTTGACACTCTAGGATTTCTATATAATTAAATGTTATCACGAGATTATGTGGTGGATGTTTATTAATGAATTACGGTTAATTAAATTTTTGTTTTAATTTTTATATTAATTAATTATTTTTCTTGGTTATGGTCTCTTAGAGGTTGAAATGTACATCTAAGTTTTTTTTTTCATGTAATTGGATGTCAGTCTAGCATCATTATCTAGGATTTAATATTTTAATTTTGATTTGTAATAATTTGTATTAAAATAATTATTAGAAGTGAAGATGGATCTAGAAGATAGAGATAATTGGAGTTCTCTATGTTTTTTTTCTATGTTTCTAAATTTTCATATTTTTGAATTGTTGAAAAATTAATTAAAACTGCTTAAAATAATTTTTATAAAAGTTTAGAAAAACGTTGGTTCAGCATCAGTCGACAAGACGGTTACCTAGTACTAATAGGCTGATAGTCACGGACCGACAAGCCAATCTCCAATTCAATAGGCTAGCAGCGGGAAGAACTATTTTTTAAAAACAGTATGCTTTTCGGTGTAGTTTTTATTTTATTTTTGAGACAATTCTAAGAAACATGAAATTTTATAATAACCTAAAAAATAAATTTTTGATCTATATAAGATTGAAGAATTGAAGAAGGATGCCACATGATGAAGAATACAATGAAAAATACAAGATAAAAAATCGATAATATGTTTCGATTGAGCTTTTGGAATCTTTATGTTCTTTTCTCAAGGATGAAACCAGGATATTACGACTATGTATTATATTTCCTATAGCTTTGAATATTGCTTTTGCTTGTCTGCATTATAATATGTTTTACCATATATGTTGACAACATGCCATGTAGGATAAGGAGTACTACTCATTAAAAATTGTCCATACATGTTAACATAAAACCTTGACTTTTAAAATATTGAGTGGGAGAAAATTTTTAAAGAGAGGACCTAAGGCCTCCATCATTGGTCCATAGGTAACACATGGTGGTTTCGACCTTTAGGAAGGAATTTCATCATGTACCGAGTTGGATCTCCAACGGGATAATTTGTTTTAGTATGATTTATCGTTGTACACTCCTAGGTGGCGATTATAAATCATGGATAGCATAATTGAAATGATGGTTATACACTTAAGATTAATTTTATTATTAACCTCCCATAGGAGCTCTGTTAATAAAATTAACGGCCAAAGAAAATGATTATTAGTATGTGCTAGATCAAATTGGTCTTGGATAGCATCTAATAATTGGAGGGGATCCACGTTTTAAATTGATTTTAGCAAGTCTCCCCTAGGTGACTTGTTGAATTTTGAGTTAAAGATTATCGTTGTAAGGTTATAATATTTTCAAGGTTTTGACATATAAACACATTGTAGGCTTGCTTGTTTGTGTTATCTTACTAAATTGTTGTGAAATGTTTTCTTATATTTGGTATATGATTCTTTATTGTAGATTAAAATGTCTAAAAATGATTTATCTTCAATACTCGCTAAAAATACATTAATTAGCGAGAATTATAATGATTGGAAAAGAAACTTGAACATCGTCCTTTCCTTTAAGACACTAAAATTTATGCTAACTGCATCGTCTCCTGCTGAGCCTACCAGCGAATCCACTAACGACCAAATCCAAGAATATGATCGTTGGAAGAATGCAAATGATTAGGTCCGTTGTTACATTATAGCTAGCATAAATAATGTGCTACAGGCTTAGCATAAAAATTATGAGACTGCTAGGTAGATCTTGGATAATCTAGAAGACATATTTGAAGGCCAAATCTTAACAAAATAGCAAGGGGCTCTTCAGAAGCTCCTCAATTGTAAACAAAGACTAGGGATTCCTATGAAGGAGCATACGATGTTGGTCATAGGTGACCTCGTTGAGGCTCAAACCCATAAAGCTGACATTAATGTTGAGTCATAGATGACTATGGCCTTTGAGATTCTCTCTAAGGAGTTTATTTGATTTAGAGTTTTATATATAATTTAAGCAGTAGATAGGATATTATCTTGACTGATCTGATGAAATAGTTACAGGAGTTTGAAAATCTGATTAGGGATGTTCTGGCTGGTGGTAAGGCAAAACTTGGCAGCTGCATCTGGTTCTAATTCTAATTCTAGGAATGGAAAGAAGCAAAGGGCTAGGGATGAGGAATCTTCTATTCTAGCAAAAGGCAAGGATAAGAAGCAAAAGATGAGGAATTCGAAGAAACTAAAGTGTTTCTTTTGCGGGAAGGTTAGGCACATAAAGAAAAATTGCAAAGACTTCCAATAAAAAGGAAGGAAGTATGAACTTCTGGTTGTTGAAACTTGTTTAGTCAAAGAATCAAGTGACACTTGGGTCATAGATTCTGGAGTGACTAATTATGTTTGTGTTTCTCTGTAGGGATTCAACAAAAAGAGAAGTCTACTACATGAGCACTTCATGCTTTGGATGGGTGATGGAGCCTTAGTGCTATCTAAAGCAATGGGAG
Source organism: Artocarpus hirsutus (assembly GCA_946598075.1). Lineage (NCBI taxonomy): Eukaryota > Viridiplantae > Streptophyta > Magnoliopsida > Rosales > Moraceae > Artocarpus > Artocarpus hirsutus. The sequence goes on from CAMOHE010051145.1 coordinate 29,800, forward strand.
ATGTCCATCTTTGTTTTAATAGTTATAGGAGTTTAGTTTTGAGAGATTGAATTTTATGTTCCTAAACTTAAGAGAAATCTAATTTCTGTCACATGTTTATTTAAAGACTCTTATTTAGTTTCTTTTAATAATAAAATTGTGATTTGTAAAAATAAATCTTTTATCTGTAGTGGATTGATATAAAACAACCTATATTTTATCAGACCTAAGATGGACTCAATGCTGAACATTGAGATAACAATAACTCTAAAAGACTTAAAACTTCTCACTCAAATAAGACTTACCTTTAGCACTTGCGATTAGGACACATTAGCCTGAATAGGATTCAAAGGTTGGTATGAGATGGACCTTTAAGTCACTTAAAGGTGGAATCTATACTACAATGTGAATCTCATTTAGAGGGCAAAATGATCAAAAGACCCTTTGGGTTTAAGGGCAATTGAGTCGAAGGGGTTTTAGAACTTGTGCATAGTGATATTTGTGGTCCCATGAACATTGAAGCATGAAGAGCGTATGAGTATTTTGTCCCTTTCATTGATGATTACTTAAGATATGGGTATGTCTACCTAATGCATCATGAGAGCAAACCTTTTGCCAAGTTCAGGGGGTTTCGAGTTGAAGCAAAGAAGCTATTACGTAAACCTACAAAAGGCTCTTCGATCTGATCAAGGTGAAGAATACTTAACCAATGAGTTCTTAGGACACTTATTATAGAATGAGATTTTATTCCATTTGACTATGCCAAGCATTCTACAGTAGAATGGCATGGCTGAGAAAAGAAATAGGACTTTGTTGGACATAGTTAGGTCCATAATGAGTTATTCGATGTTACCTTTATCGTTTTGGGGATATGCACTACAAACCACATGTTGTCTTGTGAACAATGTACCTTCAAAATCGGTTTCTAAAACTCCTCATGAGTTGTGGACAGGAAGGAAGACATCCTTAAACCATATTCACATATAGGGATGTCCGGCTCATGTCCTATACAAGGAAGTTAACAAGTTAGAAGCATGTTCAGAAGTGTACGTATTTGTAAGATATCCAAAAGTGACAAAAGGGGGTAATTTTTAAAACCCAAAAGAAAATAAAGTCGTGGTTTCAAGAAATACGACTTTGCTTGATGAAGTTACATGAACGACTTTAAACCTCATAGAAAAGTGGTACTCAAGGAGTTAGCAAGTGATTCAATCACTCTAGGAGTTTCGGTTGAAACCAATTCAATCAATGCAGAAAAATCGACCGAACAATAACCTAGGGAGCTTCAAAGTAGTGGGAGGATCGGGTATCAACCCGAGAGGCATATGTTCAAGGGTGAAGCTTACTTGGCTAAACTGGCTGAACATGACAAAGATCCTTATACTTACATAGAGGTTATAGAGGATGTTGATTCAAAGCTCTGGATAGAAGCTATGAACATTAAGATGAAGTCCATGCAGTCTAATCAAGTTTGGGAGCTTGTGGACCTTCTTAAAGAGGTAAAACCTATAGGGTGTAAGTGCGTCTACAAGAGAAAGAGAGGAGCAGATGAAAAACTCGAAACCTATAAGGCTAGGTTGGTAGCAAAGTAATATACGCAAAAGGAAGGAATCGATTACAAGGAAACCTTTTGGCCTGTAGCCATGCTTAGGTCCATCCATATTCTATTGTCCATTGCTACCGCTTTTGATTACAAGATTTGACAAATGGATATTAAGATGGCCTTTCTAAATGGCTATCTTGATGAGACCATATATATAGTGCGTTCAGATGGGTTCAAAGCTAAGGGTCAAAAGAATAAGGTCAGTAAACTACTAAAGTCAATTTATGGACTTATACAAGCTTCCTGTTCTTGGAAGATAATATTTGATCAAGTCATCAAAACTTATAGGTTTGAACAAAAAGTGGATGAATCATGCGTTTACAAACACATTAAAGATGGAAATGTGGTTTTTCTACTGCTCTATGTAGATAATATTCTGTTTATTGGTAATGACGTTGGGGCATTGTCATCGTTTAAATTATGGTTGACTAAGTAGTTTGACATGAAGGACTTAGGAGGAGCTATAAGTATCCAAATCTTTCGAGCTAGCAAGAACTAAATGATAGCTTTATCCTAACCTACCTACATAGATAAAATTCTTGAGAAGTATGCAATGCAGAATTCCAACAAAGGTGGGCAATCATTAAGGTTTAGAATTACTCTTTTTAATAAAGACTCTCCAAAGTCTGATAAAGAAAGAGAATACATGAAAGAGGTGCCTTGTGCTTCGGTAGTGGGTAGTCTCATATATGCTATGCTTTACACATGATCGGACATCTATTATGCGGTCGGGATAGGAAGTCGATTTTAGTCAGATCCATGACCAAACCATTAGGTTATGGTCAAGCATAATTTCAAGTACCTGAGAAGGACTATAACTTATATGCTAGTGTATTTTGGTGAGGATCTAACACTTCTTGGATACACTAATTCGAATTTTCAATCCTGTTTAGATTTGAGGTGCCATTGTTTGCAGAAGTATCAAACAAGCTTACACTTTGGATTTAATGATGGAGGCTGAGTATGTGGCAGCTAGTAAAACTTCAAAAGAAGCTATATGGTTCTGCAAATTCCTTAAGGATCTTGAGGTAGTTCCTGATATGGATAAGACAATGTCGCTATGTTGTGATAATACTACAGCTATAGCTAATGCTAATGAACCAAGATTTCATAAGAAGAGTAAATATATATATTAAAAGTATCATGTTATAAAGAACTTCGTTGAGGGTGAACATGTTGCAGTATGCAAGATCACGTCCAAAGACAATATAGCTAATCCCTTCACAAATATACTACCAATGAGGGATTTTGAGAAGCATGTAGAGGTTATGGGGATGTGAGATATGTTATATTTACTCACTTATGGCAAGTGAGAGATTGTTAGACTAGGTGCCATAAGGATTAAATGATGTAATAAGTTTTTAGAGACATTTAATCAATAAGAGTTTATTTATTTATTATTCATATGCCAAATGTTGTCCTCTTTATGTTAATATCTGTTGAATGTACGATAAGCAAACAAAAGTCTAAGACTGTTAGTCTAAACCTTTAAGATCATGCATATGATGAACAAATTACACGAAAGACATGAATCTTAAGGTGATAGTCTAAAGGATAAGATCCGTAATCGAAGGAATAAAGTGGGGCACTTTATTGATGCGAAGATTGTTATGTTGTTTACATCTCTAACAGGATATGAATTGTCTTAGTCATCGGAGTAGGATTTCGCAAATAGAAACATTGGTATATTGTCATAGGTGACGAAATATTGGATCAGGATAAAAGTTGAATTAATTTGATTAATAATTTTGTTTGTTTAAATCAATTCACTTTTGATAATCATATATGTTATGTATTAATTCTAAAATGAATAATAGGCTTGTATTCTTGACTTGTATCTTTTGATGTATAAAAGGGTGACATCTTGATTTGATGATGGTATGCATACCAGTAGTTGGAGACATGACTCTTGATTGATGTAGACTCATTATTCATAGATATAAAATCCATAGCTCTTTTGTAGAGTTAAGGATATTCTTTTATATGCATTATCCTACAATCGAAAGATCAGAGCGCTCAACCATTTGGATACATAGGTGTAATGGAATGGTATACTACTTATGAATAGTAAGTATTCCAATAGTGAGATAATGGAATATAAGATAAATAATCCAGAAGGTAAAAAGAAATTTATCTTTGAGCTGATTATAAATATCCTATGGGGATATTACACATTATGATATGTCATAGACGATTAGCTTATTGGAGCTTCATAATTTTATATACTTTGAGAGTGCAACTCTAAGCTTTTAGTAGAGTAGTGTTATAATTGAAAACATATGTATTTGGATATGTTATTTTATAATTGTAGGAGCTTGATCTATATATGTCCATAAAGTCCCCTTTGCTAGCTTATAATAATTCTTGTAATAATATGATGTGTTTTTCTTGCATATTAGTGACTTGTGTTAATTATTAGTTTGGTTGTAATTCAATTAGAGTGGATTTAATAATTCATGTTAGTTTATCAATTAAATTAATTTTGTGAATTGATTCAAGGCAAACATGTTGAATTATTTTGATAATAATTTATTTGATACGCGATTATCTGTATATGACTGTTTTAATTAGTTAACTTTTCTATTGGGTTATTTGAATTAAAACTGAGGCTCTATCTAAGATTCTCTTGTGAAAATAAGATATTCTCACATGTGGCCAGGTTCAGCAGGTTGGTGCAGACAGTTTGACAGGCTAGTATAGCTAGTTTGGTAGGCCAATGGAGCAGATTCGACAAGCCATTACTTTGTCAAATTGCTAAATTAAGTGGGAAACCAGAGAAGTAAATTATCTTATTTTGTAAATATTGTCTTTTTAATTTTTATTTTATTTATAAAAGAGTTACTATTCACATAGGTTATTATTCATAGCTACTATTCGTAAAAAAAAATAAATAAAAAATCTAAAAGTTTAAAAAAATTATAAAAAAGGAATGATGCTTTTTACTCACTATTTTATTTATTGCGGATAAAGAAAAGGTTAATATCTTATTTTTGTTTTGTAAGTTTATTTACTTGCAAAATTTATTGGATTTTGTCAAAAAGGCCCACCATTGGGACTCAAGCCCACAACCACAAAGCTAAAACCTTTGACAAAGAAAGTTAGGAATTCTTAAGGTGTCTTGTGTGACCTTCAACGATATGAGAATTCGATTAATATAACATTATTCAATCTAAAAATTTTTCTTTCAAGAATTTCATAAGTAAAAATAAAAATAAAAATGTTTTGGGCAATCCATCAATATTTTATTGCAAGTTTTTTTCTCAAAAACACTTGGTACTGTTTTATAGTGCTTAGTGAAGATATAAAGATTTGCTAGATAAGTACTCTCATCATGGTATTTCTAGGAAATATCTGTTAGAAGTCTTCATAGATAGGTTAAATCCTGAAAGAAGAAATTGGGAAGAGAGAAAAGATGGTACCTTTACTTTTTACTAAAAAACCATTGACGAAGCCTATTTCATAATAGACGACATGGCCACATTTGATTATTGGGTGAACAATATAAGGAACAATCTAAAAAGAAAGAATAACTCAGAACTTTGGCCTAACACCCGAACTTTAGAGTTGACCTTTCAACCTAAAAATTCATTAGGAAATCTAAAGAAGAAAGGTTTAAAGGGAACACTAGAAGAGTTTAAGTAGAAAGAATCTCAGAAAATTTATTGAAACAATTGAGAGAACTACAAAAAGACCAAGTGAAAATAAAAATTACTTTGTGTCAATTAGTGTCAAAGGTAGAACAACATGAAACCATTCTTGCTAAAGATATCTTAGCAAAAAATTGGCACTAAGAAGAACCTGTTAAGCCAATTGAGGAAACTTGAGTTGTTTGAAGAAGATCTTTAGGTGAGGAAAAGACAATAGTCCCAACAATGGAAGAGGAATATTCGGAACCCACTTATTGTAAGGGACAAATGCTACGAGAGGAATGTGAAGAAGAGAATGAAGACTTAGCTATAAAAGAGGAACAATCATAATCTTTAGTCCTAGATTCTTAACCCCAGTTGCCATAAGAGTTCACCAAAGACCATTCTTACCAAGATCTTACGTGGCCACCACTTCCTCGACCACCTCTAGCATCATTTTTAGGGACTTACTAAGAACTTAAAATGAGTCCAAGTTTCACAAGCTTAAATGATTCATATTTTTCTAATCTTAAGGGCATGTCCACACTTGATCCATATGTGGTTTTCTTCAACACTTATTATAGGAGGAAGCTGCTCTTTGACAACTGTCCATTAGGATTGAAGTTGTAGAGAGATTTGCTAGATTCAGAGCATCAAACGATGGAAAAACACTTTCAAAATAATATCTTTTCCTTTTCTCTTTTGTAATATATTTTTGTATGTTATTGTTTGCCATTTTGATTCTCTTTCAAAAAAATGTTGAAATATATTATGAAAATTTAAAATGAGTGCTATACATTAAATTTGTTTAGAATGGCTGAATTATAGAGTTAAACTATTTTAAATTTTCTCTCGAGACACATTCTGATGGATTTAATTTTGTAAATGCTATTTGTTTAGATTTTCAAATAAATTTTCAATAAAAAAAATGTGTGTTTTGATTTTGTATTTTAAATTTTTTTAAAGAAAAAAGTTATTGAAATTAAATCTCTTAGTAATTCATTTAAATTGGCTAAGATTAAGGAGGATATAATCAATTGTGGTTAAGGATTATTTTATATTTGCGGCCTCTTGAAATGCATTTTGAAGAATTTGAGGATAGAAGTGATTTTGATTTTCAAACAAAAAATTATAAAGTCTAGAGAACATGACTTTGAAAGACCTAGTTTGTAATATATTGTTGTGTGTTTGTTTGGTTTGTTAAGCTAGTTATAAATCATCTTTGCAGATGTACTGCTTCAGGTAATATTTTTCCTACTTTCATTATTCTTTTTATACTTTGGGACAATGTATAATTCAGGTTGGGGAAGAGAATTGTACATTAATGCTGTGTAGAGTTGTGCCAAACTTTTTTTCAATTTTTACTCAACTTTTTTTTTTTTTTTGCTCTGGTTTTGTGTTTTTTAAATTTTTTTGTTTTTTGTATGTCATTTTGTCAGTCTTGTGAATCGTAAAATAAAAAAAAATCTAAAAATGTTTTGTAAATATTAGTTTCTTAGTAATTATTGCATTATTATTTTGTTTTGATTTCAGAATTTCATATTAATGTAATATTTTTCTATTCCATAAATTGCCTAACTTTATAGGCTCTCAAAATTTTGGTTTTATTTTACATGTTTATGTGTTATTTTTCAAAGTGTTTGCAACCATTCTTTTTACACATATCGCAATGCTTAATTGTGGTAGCAAGTCAAAGCTATGAATATTTGAATTCTGTTATTTTGTGTAAATGAAAAATTAAGGGCAATAACGTTTTCAAAATTAACTAATTAATTAAATAAATTAAATAATAAATGAAAGTTAAATAAAAATGAAGAAAAAAAGAAATAAAAAGAAAGCATAAATAAATAAAATATGTAAAGTATATAAATTAATGAATAAAGTTAGATAAATTTAGTTTCGTAGCCTCATTAACTCAAGTAAGTAAGTTCTAATGGGTGCTTCAATACCTAGTACCTTAGACCAACTGGTTTGAGAGTTACTAACCTAAAGCTATTAAATGGGTTATATTAAAAGCTTAAGGGAGCCAAACATTACACTATCCATATCTATTGTAAAGTTTATTTATGTTTATATTCATGTTTTATATTTCCACTCTTTAATTGCTCTAATAAATAAATTTAAAGTGTTGCTATCTGCAAGAGTGATTTGAAGCAAAATATTAAAACAAATTTATTCTTATTTTTTGATGCAACCTCGTAATTATTCATAATTTCTTTATGCACTAAGTTTGGCTTGCATACATTTTGTTAAATAGCATATAAACTATTTAATAAATTTTTTCTATTAGTCTATCTAGTTAAGTTAGCCAAATTAGAGTCAAATGGTTTGCATTGTATGAATATCTAGTAAATCATTTCAAAATTTTATTGCTTTAAATACTAGGGACTAGCAATAAGCTACTTAGGAGGTATGATAAGTCTGTAAAGGTGTATATTTTACAAGGCTTAAATCATTTAATTATGCTTTTATTTCTCATTAAATTCTCTAATTAATAGTATTTTTGTATTAATTAGTATTTTAGTATCTTAATATAAAAATATGTGTTTTTAAGTTTAGTAAAATTTTTTGTAATTTTTAGAATCGTTTTCACATGTAAAACATTAGTTAAGTTTGAATAAATTAAAACCGTAAAAATATTGATTGCTAATTGTATTTTGAGTCTTAATATGTTTTATAGCGTGTTTTAAGTTTGTAAAGATGTTTATAATATTTTCAGTAATTTGTAGAAGCATTTTCGAGTCTTAAAAATTATATTTGTGTCAAACTGAATGAGCTTCAAATTTTAAAAGTTTGTAATTATTTTAGTATGATTTAATGTAAAATATTTTTTAAATTATTATAAATATTATGTTTGCAAAATAATTAATGTTGTTTCAATTTTTTATCTTTAGATTTGCAAACTAGTGGAAAACAGTATAAAACAGCACCGAAATAGGCAAAATCAAACCTTAAATGCTTAAAAAATAAATAACAATTCGAATTTATAACAGAATAGCCACGTGGCTACACGAGGAGCATCCGATCAACTGCCAAAACATCCAGGACCATCGGATCTAGAGGCGCATGTCTGTGCGTCATTGTGCATGTCAGCGCGTGCGATAAGTGTAGCCCGCCTCTTTCTTAGTTTGTCCAATTCGATGAGGTTGTTTCCAGCTGGCATCCATTAGCTCTCAATTCTGTTTGTTCATCTGCAGAGCTAACGGTTTATGTTGATTTAGCCAAAAGCCCCACATGGTCCCATATGGACCCATTTTACTCTGCTTTTCTTAGCCGATGGATCATGCAATCGATGCTCCAAATCACGTTGTTCGCTGTGCCGCTCGCCACCACGTCATAGGGAATTTTGTGCGAAATTATGCGTTCTCAAGAGCTAATAATGGGAGAGAAAAGAAAGAAAAAAATGATAAAAAATGATTAAAATTGCACAATTTGATCCATGAAAATCAAGGAGATTAGTGAAAAAATTATAAAAAAAATAATGAACAGCGTATTTTGGAGTTCTATAAATACTTAGGAAAAGCCTTGGTTGTGCACTCTACACCCTCTCCTTTTTCTCTTTAGCTAACTGCTAAGCTTCTAGCTCAGTAGTTTCCTCTTTTATGAGGAGATGTTACTAAAACACTCCTCCAATCCCACCAAAAATTATAAATTAATGCCTAAACTAGTATAAAGAATCTAGTAAGGCATAAAGATGGTCTTATATGCATAGTACTTTAATATAATTTTTAACTCTATATCTGTATTGTAATGTTTATATTTTTATGAAATAAATTATATTTTTCATGTTTTTTAATGATTTTGTTAATGTTGTTATATTACTTATTTTTACATAAAGAAATTTTTACATAAATTTAATCATGCTTTCTTTATGTAATTTAATTGTGTTGCATAACTAATACTAATAATAATGAAGTAATACTTAATTTTATGGAATGTCTTTTATTGCGATATGACTCGTTATGCTGTAGATTTTTGATATTCCACAAGACAAGGTTTTGTCAAAATTAAGGCAAAAATTTATTCCATTAAAATATATTAATTTTGATCTGTTATTATATTTTCTATTTTAAAATTATGTTAGTTATAACTGTAGTGACAATGGTTATAATTGTCATAGTTAATGGACCTAATCACTAGTGAGAAATGGTTATTTTGCTATACATTATAGCTTGTTATATTGTCACTTTATATTGACTTATAAGAATAGTAAAAGTGTTTGCTATTAGTGGAAAGAGATAATAAATCAAATGTTTAAGGTAATTAGTATTTAGAGTTAAATTCCATATCAGTTATAAAATATGCAAGAGATTTTTGAAGCTTTATCGTTTTAATTTTATGTTTTAAATCTTGTTTAAATTTGTTGAAAATATTATTTTCTTTTAATTTTTTGGGGTAAAACCCTTGCTATTTTAAATTCCCACCTTCTTGTGAATACAACCACCTATACTATACTATAAGCAACTACATTTAAAGAAACATTTTGGACAACATAATAGGGACCCCCCACTATGTGTGCCACCTATAGAGTGGGACACACCTACCGTGTGTTTTCTAAAATTAATTATTTTATTTTATTAAATAATCTAATCATTTAATAAATATACATTAATTTATTTTGAGTGATATTCAATTTAAAATTCTATAATTTTAAATTAATTATTTAAGCTAATAATTTCACTTGTGCAAACAGTGTTTACAAGGATGGTAGGGGGACTAATACACCCAAAATTTCAGGCTCCAATAAAACCAAAATATTAAACTCTTTAATTAATATATTAGTCTTTCATTAATTCTAATGTAAGTCTACTAAATACTTGAAATTCTACTCTTGAAATTATAGAGATTTAATTACTCATTTCTTAGAGTCATCCGTTTGATATAACTATTACATATAAGTCGGTCTTCCATAAATAATATATAATTAGAGTTAGGTGAAATTCGTTAACCTCTGTAATTATTTCTTTATCTTTGAGTACAATTGATTCTCTAATGAATAACAAATTCATGAACTTAATCACGAACCGAGTGCCTTTATTATTTAAGCCTCGAATTAATACTCAAGAGAATTCTTTATCTGCTTTTCGGATATAGAAGTAATGGATTCCATCTTGTTATATCAACATTCCTAGATACTTACTTTATTATGCCCTTAAGACATAAGGAATAAGATTTGATTCTCAAATCTATACCGAGTAAATCAAAAGACAAAAGACATAAATCCATAAATATGAGTCTGCAAATAACTTAAGATTAAGATCACTTTATATATGACCATCGGTTGATGTGATTAGAACGTGCTATATTTAACATAAATTATTAGCTGTTTATATCGCATCATGTCTAGGTCTTACATAATTATATACAATGCACTCATTTAATGACTTATTATATTAATGATTCGGATAAGATCGTTCCGTTTTAATGGAAATGACTTGTACAAGTAACACTTAATTAGAGACTCCATGAACAATTGTTAATTATAATAATTTACTATATGTTACTGACCATTTTAATTATTATTTTTAAACATTATCCTCTGGCATATAATGCTTATATACAATATTTAAAACCATATAGATAATTATAAAATTTTAATGATATTTATAAAGTATCCAAAAATACATACACACAAATTTGATGGATAAAGTCACTTTATTTATTTATTTATTAATATGCCCTTTACAAATATCATTTGCTTTTAGGGCTTCTATCCTAACATGTGTGTGTGTATATAGGTCTATGCAATTGTTCTATCGTTGCATGTCATGTGATGTTAACTAACATTTGTGCACTTAGCATCAAGAGGTATGTGACGATGTTCTAGCGCTTCTAGCTTATGAGTCATCTTTCGTGTTGCACAAGTGCATTACGTGTAGGGTTGGAGCTGCAACAAGCTCCCAGGAATTGGTGGGTAGCTGCCCCTGGTCTTTAGACTTTCACCCCTCATTCAAAAAGTGTTGCAGGTTTTTCCCTCATTTGCCTCCGACTATCTAATTTTTTAATTACAATGCACATAATTTTTTAAAAAATCTCCACTGATACACCATGTTTTCATTTTTAAATACTAAGATTTCAAGTGTAAAATCTCAAGCAAATTAGAAATCAACTACACTACTATATAAATTCCCAATTCTTTGTACTCAACTTTGAAAATTGAATTAAACTCTATAACAAATTTAGTTCATTTGGTTAAAGAATTAAAGATACAAATAGATAAACAAAAGATTAAAAAAACTGCTGTTCAGGAGTTTTGCTTCAAAGAAGTGTAGATTTACAATTCTTTAGATTCATAACTTTAAAAATTGAGTGAAACTATATCATAAATTTAGTTCATTTTGAGGAAAAAGTTAAAGACACAAAGAGATAAAAAAAAATAATAAAAGAAAATATGTTGATCATGTAAATCTCATACGTTATCACATTATGTGGCACTTAACCCTAATTCGTGTTTTTAATACTTTTCCTTTTTTCTTCATGTTGGATGGAAATGTTTTAATATTTTTGTTATATATGTGTCACGTTTCGGAGTACGGGAGGTGACGTGGTAGATTAATTAAATTAATTAAATAAGGGTTTAGTTAAAAATAGGGTTTTTAGGATTAGATTTATAAATAAAAATGAGATAATTTTAAAATCGTTCGAATAGAATAAATTAAAGAAATAAAATAAACCATCATAATAATTAAGCAAATAAAAAGACATTAAAATATTTAAATATGAGGTTGAACGAGTATGGGTCCCATTGGCTAATATATTGTGCACACACATGTAGTACTGACAATATTACAATACAACCACAGTCCATAATAAAAGAATAAGTTAAGATCTTACATGCCTTGATTTATTGTACTACAGCCTACCCAAATCTTCTACTGGTCGTAAGTCCAGTCAGCGGACTCTTCTCCAATCCTAAGCTAATATCCACCTAGGGGTAAGATTTTAAAATAATAAAAACGTGAACGAAAGGCTCAATAGGACTATATCTTAAAATAAACAGATAAATATTAAAATAGAACTTTCCAAATAAATAAACGATTAAATAAATCAATAAGTATTTTCATTTACTAAAATTTCATTGAAAACAATTTGTCAATAGTACCTTTTAATTCTCTCGAGCAAACCAAATATTCACCACCGAAGTGGCCCAGCTGGGTTTCGAGACCTGCCCCCAAGGTCATTCACTACACGACCCGATCTCTGATATGGCATCATGCCCATCTATCTTTCTTTAATTATTAAAATCTTTGTTTACCAAATATAGTCATTTACATTCATTATGAAGTTCATTATGAATATTTCTCAATCATTCATCGAAAACATTTGATAAAAATTCATTTTTGGCTTAAATCATTTTGAAATAGGGCTACCAAAGAAAAGGGTAGAAGTCCTACCTCGCTATCCATGTCGGTGTCCTACACCGTAATCTCGGTCCACTATACGTTAGCTCCGCTGATCCACGCATAACCTTAGATACAAACTAGGTCTACTAGTATCTAATCCAAGATATCCTATGATATCAAATCATCTCATGGTGTCCTAGTGTGCCATTTAGATTTATAAAGTCATTTTATAAAGTTGAAATTTCAATTGGGGTTTAAAACAGTAAAAACGGGTGAAAAATCATAAAATTGAATTATGTTCGGCCGGCCTGCCGGTCCCCCTGGTTCGGCCGGCCGAACTGTGCCTAAAGACCAAGTCCGGTCGGCCAAACTTTTCCAGGTTCGGCTTGCCGGTGGTATGAATCCGGCCTGTCGATCCTTTGAATCTGGCCCGTCAAAGATCAAGTTTGGCCTGTGATCTGGGAAATTCTAAAAATTTCCACGCACGGGTTCTCGGCCTCCCAAACCTAAATCTTCAATCCAACCTATTTTTCTCAGTTCTCAGGCATGGATAATGATCAAAATTGATAAATAAACATTGTTAAACACTTTTTAACTCATCAAAACAAGATTTAAGCAAGATTTTCACAAAAGTCTAAAAATGGAGAAAATAGATGAAAAATGAAAAATCTTGATTTCAATCCGTTTTTGTTCAAACAAAGTTTAAATTCTAGTTATTCTAAGTTACTCTAACCTAGATTAATGCTTTTCTAAGCTCAAACAAGCTCAAATATCAAAATACAAGAAAATTTAAAAAATAGGAATACTTTTGAATTTTAGAAACTAACCTCGAATCGAAGCTTTAAAACGATATTTTTGTTGTTGAATCTCGTTCTTGAGCCTTCAATCTACTAACCTGAAGCTTGAAATCAATTTTTGGTTCAAAATTTTAGAGAGAGAATGAGAGAGAGTGAGATGATCCGAGAGAGAGAGGAGAGAGATGAGCGAGTGAGAGAGTGAGGAGAGAAAGAGAGTGTGTTTTAAATAGAGGGAGAAAAGACAATTAGTTTTACTAGACTGTGTGCAACAGCACACAGTTTTCAAATCAAATTGTTTTGTTAAATATTTCAATTAACAATTAAAAACAATTTAGAGTAATTAAAAATTATTAAAAGAGTAAAATAACACAAGGTTACTTAACTTTTCACAAAATAATCAAATTAAGTTTAAAATACTCATTATGGCACACTAATTCACCATTTAACACTCTAACCTCATTTAATTAACTTCGGGGTGCTACAATATGCTTAAAATATGGATGCAGATGAATACAATTCTAGTTTATGGTAGACTTTCTAATAGTACGACTACAAGACCAATATCAACGATGAAGCCAAAACTTCTTTTCAGTGGGGCACTATGTAAAAATTTAAAATGTTATTTTATTAAATAAAAATATATAACTACATACATTTCAATGAATGAGTGGAACATAATATAATTTTCTTGTGAAATAAAGGTATAACAACAAATTTGAATTATTTGGTGGGGGCACAACAACATATTTCTGTTATGTCATAGGGGCACAACACTATATGACAATTATTTTATGAGGTCATGATTGCAATTTTCTTTCAAAATAAGGACACAACTAAAATTTTAAATTACAAATTAAGAGTTAAAATCTAAATTTAAAAAAAACCACTCATGACTACCTAGCCCTGCCAGTGACCAATATTGTTGGTGCAACAGTATTGCAACCCTTGTATTTATTTGGGCTTTGAGCCTCTACTTCGATATTACTATTTATTATAAATAATCTTGAAATTTATAAGAAAATGTCTTAATAAAAGATATAAAAATTTGCTTTGTAACATTATGCTTGGTAGGAGGCAGAGAAATAAGGATAAAAGGGACAAAGATAAAGGAAAGAAAGTAAGAATGATAGAAAGAAAAATAGTTTATCCTTTTTGTTGTTTGGTATAAAAAGAAGGAATCATATCCCACCTACTTTGTAAATTGCAAGAAATAACATAACTACCATTATATTTATAGATTTTAAAATTTCATATTTTAAAAAAGATCTCAAAGTTTCGTGTTTTTTAGATGTTAAAGCATTTTTAATTTTTACTTATAGATTTTTTTTTCAAAATTAATATGGATTAATTAAGCCTATCTTTATCTTTTCTCCTTTTTTTTTTTAAATCACAATGTGTGTTAAGAGATGAAATTGAGACGAATTTTTCAATCTAAAAAATATATTTGTAGTTTCTAAAACCAAGGGAATAAATTAATAAGATTATGTGATTAACCCTTTCTCAATTTGACAAAAAGTTCAACAAGCTGGCCACAATAATGTGGGAGAGGATAATACGGTAAGTGTATAAAAAGAATATCTTATCGGTAAGATATAGTTTTGAACTTTCAATGGAATTCTTTAAATTATCATAGTCTTTTTCAACAGGATATAATTACAATGTGTTTTTTTGAACTAGCACACATAGCCTAACAACAATTTTCCACTTGACTCTATTATAAAATGTAAAGTTTGAATCTTACAATCTCCAAATTATAATGTGACATGTGATTAGTTTAAAATTATGTTGCAAGCGATAGAGTATGTTTGGTAGGAGGGAGAGATATATTAAAAGATAGAGGTGGAGGAAAAGCCCTAATCTATTGTTTGGTTGGAGGAAAAAGAGAGGTGGAAAACTCTGTTGTAACTCTCTATCTCCTACTAAACAACAAAAAGGATCACCAAGATTCTCTCTCGAATTCGCTCCATCCTTTCTCTTCTTCATCCTTTACCATACAAAGCCTTAATCAATTAGAAATTCTTTTTTATTAAAAGAGTTAATTTCACTTTTAGCTTTTGAGCTATGCAACTCATCCTACTTTGAACCATGAATTGATATGCCAAATTCTTCGTGATTGATTCAGATATAAGTAATGATTATGTGTGAATTCAATGGAGTGCATAAGTGTCAATAACTTTTCTTGAAAGTTTTGTTTACTTGAAAAACATGAGATAAATTAGGAATCCATGGTATTGAATCTTAAGTCAGATAAATGTTAGATTTTTGGTCTGTTGAGACTGTGTAAAGGCAAAGAATGTATAAATTTTAAGGTTGGAATATTTTGCTACGTACATTATGCTTAAGTAGTAACATCAAAAGTCTCTGCTCATTGATATAGGCTATGTTGGAAGACATAAATC
>CAMOHE010051145.1:45566-74818 GCA_946598075.1 Artocarpus hirsutus
TTTTTTTTTTAAATCACAATGTGTGTTAAGAGATGAAATTGAGACGAATTTTTCAATCTAAAAAATATATTTGTAGTTTCTAAAACCAAGGGAATAAATTAATAAGATTATGTGATTAACCCTTTCTCAATTTGACAAAAAGTTCAACAAGCTGGCCACAATAATGTGGGAGAGGATAATACGGTAAGTGTATAAAAAGAATATCTTATCGGTAAGATATAGTTTTGAACTTTCAATGGAATTCTTTAAATTATCATAGTCTTTTTCAACAGGATATAATTACAATGTGTTTTTTTGAACTAGCACACGTAGCCTAACAACAATTTTCCACTTGACTCTATTATAAAATGTAAAGTTTGAATCTTACAATCTCCAAATTATAATGTGACATGTGATTAGTTTAAAATTATGTTGCAAGCGATAGAGTATGTTTGGTAGGAGGGAGAGATATATTAAAAGATAGAGGTGGAGGAAAAGCCCTAATCTATTGTTTGGTTGGAGGAAAAAGAGAGGTGGAAAACTCTGTTGTAACTCTCTATCTCCTACTAAACAACAAAAAGGATCACCAAGATTCTCTCTCGAATTCGCTCCATCCTTTCTCTTCTTCATCCTTTACCATACAAAGCCTTAATCAATTAGAAATTCTTTTTTATTAAAAGAGTTAATTTCACTTTTAGCTTTTGAGCTATACAACTCATTCTACTTTGAACCATGAATTTTAAAAACGTGACATATTACACCCATGAATGATGCAACTCGCCCTATATATTGATCCTTTTGTTACTAAATTTGTTAAATGTTGACAGATTGAAGCACGTGATTGTCACCTGATTTTTTAATATAGAACATTTTAGACAAATCTTATTCACAAATAATTTGACGCTTTAATCTGTGTCCTTTTATTTTAAACTGTAAAATTACTATTCTTGAAGGATGTATTGCCGCTGCACATGGAGCTAAGCCTCTTTGGTCTAGACATGGGGATATTGCTATATTTGCACGAGGAGCATCTCATGTCTTATTTTGATATTATTTCAACCATTTTATATTGTTGCATTAGATAATCTTTAAATATCATATTTCCAACTGTTTTGTTTCTTCATTTGTTTATATATATATATATTTTTTCCATTTTAAATCACAGGAATATAAAACTAGCATAAGTCGTTCCAATGGGGAAAAAAGTTTATAGCCCCAATGTTATACATGCTCATTTAAGTAGAAAAATAT
This sequence comes from Artocarpus hirsutus, assembly GCA_946598075.1. Lineage (NCBI taxonomy): Eukaryota > Viridiplantae > Streptophyta > Magnoliopsida > Rosales > Moraceae > Artocarpus > Artocarpus hirsutus. The sequence goes on from CAMOHE010051145.1 coordinate 46,797, forward strand.
TTAAAACCTTTATAAAAAAGTCATTAATAAAAAATTAAAGAATGTTTAACAAAATCAGTTCTAACCAACATTTTTGATAGCTACAACTCACATGCTACAATGATTAGAAAAAGAAAGTTACTGCGTAAAGTTATCACATGTTATAGTTTTTAGTTCAAAAGTTTTAGTTTTAATTATACTTTTCAAACATCCTATTAATAAAATTCATATAATAGAGTAACAAAATTTAGAAATTTTACCTTCAAAATATATATTGAAAGCATATATAGAGCCAAAAGGTTATAAATGATCATTTCCCTTAATGTGTCAATATTTGATAGGTTTAGTAATGAAAGGGTAAATATGAGATAAGTTGTATAGTTTGAGAGTATAATTTATGTTATAAAGTTTAAGAGCTAAAATAAAATAAATTACATAATTTAAGGGTTAAAAGTAAAATTTACCCAAAGTTCATTGTTTTTCTTAATTATATTTTTTTTTTCCTTTTGTTGTTACGAAAAGACTGTAATTGAGTGAGTGCATTTTTGTTTGGAGAGTTCATATGGTTTGAACCTAAAATCTTTCTTGAACTAGTTTTTGACAACTAAAAACTTAAACTATTTCAAACCATGATGTGATAATTTGAACTCAAAATTTTCTCTAAATTTAGAATTGCCTTTCTATTGTTTTCAAGATTTTGAATCCATTTTTCAAAACACTTTTCGAACTTCTTATTTCAAACTAAGAATGTGTTTGACATCGTAGTTAGAACTAAAAGTTGTAATGATTTTATTGTAGAGTACGAAAGCTTTAATTGTAGTCTAATTTTTACTTTATTATAATATATAAAAGGTTTATATTATAACAATTTTAACTATATAATTAAAACAAAATTACTAAATATGCCCTCAAAAATTTTCACTATCATGTTTCAAACCAAAAAAATAAACAGGCCTCATTGCTGGCGCGTGCGCTGGTACAGTTTAGGCGCACAGCATTTTAGGGGAAAAAGGAAAGAAAATCCAAAGAATCAGTAACGGGAGAGCACTCCAGAAAAAGTCAGAATCAACTTTTCTTACCGCGTGCAAGGGCTGTCAGTCAGTCTTCATCATTACAACATGCTGGTCGGTTTCTAACTTTCTCTCTTCTCCTCCAATCCCTTAAGACTTTTCATCATCAATATGAACTTACTTTTTTTGGCGCGCCCCCCTCCCCCCACCGTCTCTCTCTCTCACCATGGATTGATTTGTAATTTCCTTGTTCCTCTAGGAAAGTTGCACTCAGCCCTATGAATACGAAATTATTAGTTTACTTGTTGAGGACTAGGACCGTAACGGCATCAATATAATATCCTCATGAATATTTCCTCGGAGAGGGAATAATATGCCAAGTGCCTGCCCTTGACTTTTTCTCTTTGCCTTGGTAAAGCCAGTTTGCGAAAGTGAGTTGCAACCAAAAAACAAATTTTAGTTATAATAATTTTGTGTTTTTCTCACAAATTTAAATTGTCTGTATTATTTTAAACCTTTGCTCAAACTTATGTTTTCAACTGGACTCGAAATATCAATAAATACTTGAGGACATCAATAACGTTAAGCACTATTACTAATAAAAAATAAGTGTTATTTTAAGTCTTGTAATGTAAAATTTATTGTAACATCTGTATTTTATTAATATATGATGCTCAATACTACTGATATGCTTCTTAACATTTTCTTTGAATGATAGTGTAAATAACTAACAAAAGATAAATCTTATTTTTAAATCCATGAGATGAAATTCATATTGAAATCTATTTTAATTTTTTTGTATGTGATACTCTATATTACGTATACTCTTTATCATCTCCTTTAAACAAAAATGATCTCCCTCTACCTTGAAACGTAAATGTTCTTGCTTTCCAAAACCATGCTTGTCCTTGCATTAGATTTGTAGCAAGAGTATAATGCATTATTAGTATTTTTTTTTTTTAAATGTAGATTGCATTCCAAATTAGAAACCTACAAACAGTAATTCAGATATGAAAGAACACAATGCATTTAGCGACTAAACCTGACTACAATTCAGAACCACATGTAGCCTTTATTGAAACACTCAAGAGAATAATATATGTATCGAGTTTCAACATGAGAAAAACGAAAAGGCACATAACTAATAGAGCATTAAAATCACGACTCTTTCAAATACATAACTATGGACGGTGAAAACTCCGATCGACCAAGATTGAGAGACTAACAACATAGAGGCCAATAACAACACCACGGAAAACAACTACTTGCAGACTAAAAAAAACTTACATCGAAAAGTGGTGAACTACCTCCGTTGTTACACCAACAACCCAATATAACACTGGAAACAAACTACTAAACAACGAAAATTGTTAGTATTGATAATTAATATTTGGAAATGTAATGATGAATTGGTCTTACTTAATTATAAAATGCCGATTGTTTTTTCAAAAAAAAAAAAAAAAAAAAAAGGTCAGCATTTTAGTCGGTATCTTGACCGTCACCATTTATGGTAGTAAATATAAATTTTTAGCTTAAAACATAAGTAAAACTAATATGGTCTATCACTATTAATTTTTAGCAATTGCATTTCCACGATAGAAGGACGCTCACAACTTTAGGTATTTAGAAAATTGAAAAACAAGCCAAAAAACACTGTAGATAATATAGCATAAACCATTTGCATGATTGGTGGACATTAATGTTAGATTAAAAAAGTCATTGGCATTAATATTCGATGAATATATACATTTGGCGCACTTCTATGTTTTTCCATCGGCTTTAACTCTTTTCATATGTATCAAATTCTATAAGTTAAAATTAATTTTTTTATAGATTTAAGTAAATAACATTTTTACACTAAAAAATTGAACTAAATAACAAGTTTTTAGAAATATTTATAGTAAATAATAGTAAATAAAAAGTTTATTTGGTAAATTATTTTTTACTTGCAGTAAATAGATTTTTTATCTATACATTTTTTATTTACCTAATAAATTTGTTATTTACTTTAAATATTGTTATTAGGGTTTGGTAGATTCACAGGATATGACTTGTCTGAGTAGTAAACATGTTGGTCTCCGATTTGCTAGTATTGGTGATGATGTGGCTGGAGCGATGGATAAATTCGTACGAGATAACTTCGGTAGGACCTCTAAAGTGTAGTGGGAATGGTTAAGCCTGGACTAAACTAAAGAAGATGACATCTAAGGTCCACTCCATTATGGGCAACCAAGAAAACTTGTGACAAAAACCAAGAAAATGCAAACGTGTAGTAATGGAGGAACTACCATAAGCGGTGATGGTGGGATGAGTGCTCAATGATTGATGGAGAAATGGATTTAGAAAATAGAGACAAAGCTGTCTCCATCGTTAGGTTTGGGCTACTTTCATGGGCCGGAGAGCTTATGTGCTAAGCTTTATAGCACCTTAAGTTTTTTGAAAAATTTGCTCCATAGACAAACACGCATCGCCTTCTCGTTGGGTTCGGACTGTTGAGAGGTGAGGCTTGAACTCCTATCACATCCCGGAATCCGAGAGGTGACGTGGTGAATTAATTAAGTTAAATAAATTATATTTTTATTAAAAACCGCTATTTTGAAAGAGATTAAGTTAATCATAAAAATGTGGAATATTTAAAATTTCTTAAGATATTTGTTAAAATATGAAAGCAAGCAAGACGAATTCAAATATTAAATAAACGAACACCATTGGGCCCTACTAGACTCACAGTAGTGTGCACATACGGTATCAACAATATTAAATACATAACCACAATCCAAATAAAAAGAAAATAAATTAAAATATTACATGCCTTGTTTATGGATAATTACCCTAGATAGTGATGTCCTAATCCTGCGGTTTCTTTCTGGCTCTTCAGCTTTCCCTAAGTTGGATTCTACCTAGAAAGGGAGAGGTTTTAAAACAAGAAAAATGTGAACGAAAGGCTCAGTAGGACTAAGCTTTTGAAAACATTTAATTTAAACATATAATTCATTTTTAAACAAAAGCTATAAAACAAGATAAATAAATAAACAAATAACTATATAAAGCTCATTAAATTTATTCATACCGTTTAATCATTTATTCACCATAGATAGTCCCATTATCATGTTTTCAGCAAAGCCATATGAATCACCACTGAAGTGGTCTAGCTGGGTTTCGGGACCTGCCCTCAAAATTGCATTCTTTATGACCCGATCTCCGTATATGGCATCATGCTCTATTTTATCATTTCAGATGATACTAACCAACATGTCTGATGTTATATCATTATCATTCATATTTATCGAATATTCTTCTTACGTTCATTATGATCATTCATTATTTAGCCAATAATAAAGAAAAGAAATGAAGTTCATTCCTTGAAAACATTTGAACGGAAATGCTTTGTGGCCAAAATCCTTTAAAAACACGACTACCAAAGGAGAAGGGGTAGAAGTCCTACCTTGACATCCCGTACCAACGTTCAACACCGTAGTCTTGAAATCCTATACGTTAGGTCCACGAAACCACGAGCAACATTGAATAGAAACTAAGTTTATCAGTATCCAGCTCAAGGTATTCTATATCCCTAAGCTATCTCATGGTGTCTTAGTATGCCTTTAGAGTTCACAAAATCATTTCATGAGGTTAAAATCTTGATCTAGGTTTTAAACGGTGAAAAACTGACGAAAAGAGACATTTTTTACGAGGTCTGATCGGCCTGCCGGAACCCTTGGTCTCGCCTGCTGAACTCTACAATTTGGCCTGTTGGCCAGTCAGGACTGGCTTGCCAAACTAGCTCAAGTTTGGCCTGTCGACTAGATGAATCCAACCTACCGAACCTATGAATCTGGCTTGCCGAATATTAAGCTCGGCCTACCAAACTAGGAAAACATAGGAGGTTTGAGACTTTGATTCTCAACCTCCCCAAGCCTAAAAATCAATTCTAAATCTATTTTTCAAGTCCTAGAGCATTTATAACATTCATAGATGATAGAAAAAACATGCTAAAACACATTTAAGCAAGATTTACATAGAAATTTTCAAAGAAATTTGAAAATGAGGAAAAAGAGGAAATCTCGATTAAATTCAAATTTCATCCAATCAAGCCTAGATTCTAGATGATTTGAGTCCTATTAACTTAGATTGAGGGTTTCCTAAGCTCAAGATACTCAAATTACAACATTTTAAAAAAATTGAAAAATTTGGGATAAAAATTTGAAATTTGAAAATAAAAGAAACTAACCTCGAATAGAAGCTTTAAAACGGTTTATGACAGCCTAATAGTACTCCTAAGCTCCCAATCCAGCTAAGATTTGAAGCTTGAATTCAAAATTTTTAAATCAAAATAAAAGGAGAGAGAAGAGAGAGGGGTGGCGTGAAAGAGAGAGAGAGAGGAAGAGAGAAAGAGAGTGAGAGAGTAGAATAAATAGAGAGGGAAAGAGCAATTTTGCATAGCAAAACCATGTCCCCAACACATAGTTTTGTAATTGGGATGTATCAAGTATTTGGCAAATTGTTTTGTTTCAAAATTTAAAAAAAATATAGAAATAATTGAAAGTGGGATAAATTTAAAATACCATAAAATACTCAAATTAAGTCCAGATTAACAAATTAAGTCCAGATTTATGTTAAGGCATACTAATCCACCATTTAAACACTAATTATACTTAATTAAATTTCTGGGTGTAACAACTCTCTACCCCTAAAGAAAATTTCGTCCTTGAAATTAAAGGTCAAATCAAAAACAAAACAAATGAGGGTACAACTTTCTCATAGTTGATTCTAATTCTCAAGTGGCTTCATTAGCTCCATGATGTTGCCACATGACTTTTACTAGTAGTATATCACGGTGTTGCAAGCTTATCAATTTTTGATTGATGATCAGAATTGGCACCTACTCGTAAGTCGTGTTTTTCTGAATCTACACATCATGGAACAAGATAATCTTGCTCGCCTCGAGCGAACATTTCTAAAGCATTGACACATGAAACACATCATAAACGTGGGAAAGGATGGGAGGAAGATCAAGGCGATAAGCTACCATACCTACATGTTGAGTAATCTAGAAAGGCCCAATGTACCTTAGTGCAAGTTTCCCACTTACACCGAAACGTGATACGCCCTTGCACGGTGAGACATTTAGAAGAAAAAAAATCTCCTACCTTGAACTCCAGTGGTCTGCGTCTCCTATCTGTGTAACTTTTTTGCTTACTTTGAGCAACTCTCAACTGATCATGAATCACTGTGACTTTTTCGTTGCTATCACGGATCTCATTTGGTCTAAGAATAATTTTGCCTTCCAACTCTACCTAACACACTGGTGATCAACACGGCCGCCTATAAAGTGCTTCAAACAGTGCTATCATGATGCTCGCCTGATAGCTATTATTATATGCGAACTTCGATAAATGCAAATATTTCTTCCAATTCCTTCCAAAGTCTAAGACACACGCATGTAGCATATCCTCGACAATCTAAATAACCCACTCAGACTGCCCGTTAGTCTGAGGATGAAAGCCCCTGCTGAAGTTCAAGTATGTGCCCAAAGCCTCCTGAAAAATCCTCCAATACTTGCCGTTAAATCGGGTGTCTCCATCGGAAGTGATGGACAAGGGAACTCTATGCAACCTCACTATATTCTGCAGACATAGCTCTCTAAGAACTCGTCTCAAATACGTCGACCTGAAAGGAATGAAATGCATTAATTTTGTTGACCTGTCGACGATAACCCAAATCGCATGATTTCTCTGCTTCGTCCTCGACAATCCGGTGAGGAAGTACATCGTGACATGCTCCCGTTTCCACCTTGGGATGAAAAGCGGTTGAAGCTGACCAGCATTCTTTTGATGCTCAGCTTTCACCTAGAGACAAGCCATGCACTTGGCCACATGCTCCTAGACATCCTTCTTCATGCCTCTCCACCAATATTGCCTCTTCAAGTCGCGGTATATCTTCGTGCTCCCCAAATGAATAGCGAACTAAGATCAATGAGCTTCATCCATCATAGCTTTTGTCACGTCCTTGATCGCAGGTACTGTTAGATGCTCCTTGAAGTATAGCGACCCATTTGCATTAATCGTCCATTCTTCAAATTGCTCCCTGTTCTGGATTAGTGTCCATATCCCTTAAAGGTGTTAGTCCTACCATTGGTTCTGCTTTATCATCTGAAAGAGGCCTAGAGTTGATTCCATGTGGTACACCAAAACTTGATCGCCACCACCATAATACTGCAACCCATGCTCACTCACTGTAGCATCTCTCTTCCAATCCTCGAGTCTTAAGCATGCGAGAAATCCTATAGCCTTCTTGTTGAGCACATCTGTGACTACGTTGGCCTTGCCCAAATGATACTGCAACGTGAAGTCATAGTCTTTCATACATTTCATCCATCTTTGCTGTCTCAAATTCAAATCCCTCTGTGTGAACAAATACCTTAAGCTCTTATGGTCCAAGAAAACCTAGACTGTTGACCCATACAAGAAACATCTCCAAATCTTTAGGGCATAAATCACTACTGCAAGCTCTAAGTCATGAGTGGGATAGTTTTGCTAGTGAGGCCTTAGTTGTCGTGACCCATAAGCTACAACTTGTCCATGCTGCATTAACATGCATCTGAGTCCTTATTTCGATGCAACGGTGTAGACCATATAAGGCTCATCACTACTCGAAATAATCAACACATGAGCGATAGTCAATCGATTCTTCAACTCCTAGAAAGCATATTCATAGTCCTCATTCCATTCGAACCTGACATTTTTCTTGATCAACCACGTTAATGGAGCTACTAGCTTAGGAAAATCCTTCACGAACTTCCTGTAATACCCTATAAGTCCTAAGAAGTTGTGGATTTTGGCCACATTCCTTGGTCGTTTCCACTTTACTATAGCCTCGATCTTGGATAGATCTTAATAGATACCCTGCTCGGAGATGATATGTCCCAGAAACTTAACTTCGGTCAACCAGAACTCACACTTTTCCTTCTTGGCATACGGTTGGTGTGTCTGAAGCACGATCCTAAGATACTACTCATGCTCCTCCTAGGTCTTAAAATAGATTAGTATGTCATCAATAAACACGATCACAAAGTGATCTAAATAAGGCTTGAAAATCCTGTTGATCAGATCCATGAAAGCTACAGAAGCATTTGTCAACCTAAACGGCATCACCAGAAACTCAAAGTGTCCATATCGAGTCTTGAAAGCTGTCTTGGGAATATCTTCTTCCTTAATCCTAAGCAGGTAGGATCTAGATCGTAAATCTATCTTCGAGATGTCTCGAGAACCTCCTAATTGGTTGAACAACTAATCTATCCTGGGCAATAGATACTTATTCTTCACAGTGACCCGATTCAGTTGTCGATAATTGATACACAACCTGAGGGTACCATCATGCATCTTGGTAAACAAAACCGGTGCGCCCCATGATGACATACTGTTCTAAATATATCCCTTGTCTGCTAGTTCTTGGAGCTGTTTCCTGAGTTCTTTCATTTCTGTTGGCACCATATGATATAATGCTACAAAAATTAGAGCAGTCCTAGGGAATATCTCAATGCTAAACTTGATCTTCTGATGTGGCGCTAATCCTAGTAACTCATCGAGGAAGACATCATCGAACTCATCAACCACTGGTATCGCTATATTCCTCCCTATTGCACTAGACTCTTTTTCTAGATTCAAGAGAAGTGCATAACAAGCCAGATTTCTCCGTCTTCTAAGACACGGTTTCATGAGTCATTTACACATTACCTAATCATTACTATCCTGGTAAGTGATAATCGTTCCCTTATCAGACACTAGGTTTACCTTCCTAAGTTGACAGTCAACTAGGGCATTATATTTGGACAACTAGTCCATTCTCAAGATTACATCAAAGGATCTCATGGGGTTTACAATCATATCACTTTTCAAAGTCTCACCCCCAATCATTATTTTACAGGATTTACATATACAATTTACATACGCCTGCCCCAAAGGTGAGGAAATCATCAAGGGCTCATCAAATTCCTCTACTTCTGAACCTAAGACATGTACAAAAAAACTCGAAATGAGAGAATGAGTAGCATTAATATCAAATAAAACATGAGCTAAAGACCAAGAAACTAAAACTGTACCATCAACTATAGCGTTGCTGGTCTGAGCATTTGAGCTCCTTGATGTCATGGTATGGACCTGGGTTATAGATTTCCTTTTTCCCCTATTGATGCTGCTGGGTCCAGGGTTAGTCAGCCAGTATTGTTGTAGTAGAGGCAATTACACGCTGGCTGCACTTGGCTCTTGATATTGTGGAGTGTTTTGATGGAAACCTTGCTGTTGATATCCCTATGTCGGATACTGCATCAGTTGTGGAGTGAACTGATGAAACGGTAGTTGAGGAAGTTGCTGGGTGGAGCTAGAGGCTGACCTTGGGACTGACGGCTTGCACCCTCTTTGGCCTAGAATCCCTATCGAGCGTTTCTAATTGAGCAATTTCTCTTGATGTGTCCTGACTACTGACAATAATGACAATGAAAACTATAGGGGTTGCTGCACCTGCTACCTGACGAACTATTGCTTCCACTATTAGCATTTTCCTGTTGGTTCTTCACCTGGGCTTGACGGCTACCACTACTCCTCCTATTACTTCTTTAGGGTCCTTTTGACATCTTTGCCTGGCTTTCGCTATATAAGGCATGATCACTTTCCATAGAGATTGCTGAAGATACCAATTCATAGAAATTCGGGAGTCGCAAAGCCACCATTTGTCGACGAATAGATGCGTTGAGTCTGTCCTAGAACTTAATGCACTTCTCTTGCTCAGAAGCCACAATGGATGGAGCGAACTTAGCCAATTCATTAACCTTTGCCTCATATTTATGAACTACCGTATCACCTTGCTCTAATCGATAACACTTGGTAACCTTTTGATCCTTGTATCCCAACGGAAAGTAGCACTCATAAAATAGCTCCTTAAATTTATCCTAACTAATGCTTTTGGCATTTTCTAGATGCTTTGCTTATTTCAACCATGTGTTGGCGCTACCTTCTAACTTGTAAGTTGTGAAATCAACACGATACTCCATCAATACTTCAAGAGCATCCAAGTGCTTCACTATCAAATCTAACCAATATTCAGCGATCTGTGGATCCCCATTTCGATCAAAAGTTGGAATAGATGCACGATGGAACTCCTTAAAATACCTATGTTGGCAACTAGCCTCAGAGTCCTCAGGCCTAGCCCTCGCTGCCATTTGCTGAAAAGCGACAAACATGGCCTCCATCAGGCCTTTCTTATCTGTAGGATTCGCATCTGTAGCAGCTGGATGACGTCTTGGGGCCATTCTTTCAATTCTGAAAACAAAATTAAACAATCATTGTAAAAACAAAATTAAACAATCAATGGTCTTCTATTATTGTAGCTATGTGTGCACAATTCCCAAGGTTCATAAACCCAGGGCTCTAATACCAATCTGTCACGTCCCAGAATCCGAGAGGTGATGTGATAGATTACTTAAGTTAAATAAATTAAATTTTTATTAAAAATAGCCATTTTGAAAGAGATTAAGTTAATCATGAAAATGTGGAATATTTAAAACTTCTTAAGATATTTGTTAAAATACGAAAACAGGCAAAGCGGATTAAAATATTAAATAAACAAACACCATTATGCCCCACCAAACCCATAGTAGTGTGCACACACGGTATCGTCAATATTAAAAACATAACCACAGTCCAAATAAAAGGGAAATAAATAAAAAAATTACATGCCTTGTTTATAGACAGTCTCATTATCATGTTTTCAAAATCACCAGACGAATCATCACTGAAGTGGCCCAGCTAGGTTTTGAGACCTACCCCAAGGTCACACTCTCTATGACCTGATCTCTGTATTTCGCATCATGCTCTATTTTATCATTTCGGATGGTACTAACCAACACGTCCTGTGTCATATCATTATCATGTCTCATTTACTTGATATTCTTATTACGTTCATTATAATCATTCATTATTTAGCCAATAATGAAATTAAGTAATGAAGTTCATTCCTTGAAAACATTTGAAAGGAAATGCTTTGTGGTCAAAATCCTTTAAAAACATGGCCACCAAAGGAGAAGGGGTAGAAGCCCTACCTCGATATCTTGTACCAATGTTCAACACTGTAGTCTCGATTCGCTATACTTTAGCTTCATGAAACCACGAGCAACCTTAAATAGAAACTAAGTTTATTAGTCTCTAGGACCTTAAATAGAAACTAAGTTTATCAGTATCTAGCTTAAGGTATTCTACATCCCTAAGCTATCTCATGGTTTCTTAGTATATCTTTAGAGTTCACAAAATCATTTCATGAGTTTAAAATCTTGATCTAGGTTTTAAACGATGAAAAACAGATGAAAAGAGCCATTTTTCACGTGGTCTGGTCGGCTTGCCGGAACCCCTGGTCCAGCCTACTGAACTTTACACTTTGACCTACCGGCCAATCAGGACCGCCCTACTGAACTGACCTAGGTTTGGCCTGCTGACTAGATGAATCCAGCCTGCCGAATATTGAGTTCGGCCTGTCAAACTAGAAAAACATGGGAGGTCTGAGACTTCGATTCTTAGCCTCCCTAAGCCTAAAAATCAATTCTAAACCTGTTTTTCAAGTCCTAAAGCATTTATAACATTCATAAATGATAGAAAAAACATGCTAGAATACATTTAAATACATTTAAGCAAGGTGTACATAGAAATTTTTAAGGAAATCCAAAAATGAGGAAAAAGAGGAAATCTTGATTAAATTCAAATTTCATCCAATCGAACCTAGATTCTAGATTATTTAAGTTCCACTAACTTAGAATGAGGGTTTCCTAAGCTCAAGAAACTCGTATTACAACATTTTAAAAAAATTCAAAGATTTGGGATAAAAATTTGAAAGTTTTATGGTAGCCTAATCGTGCTCCTAAGCTCCCAATCTAGCTAAGATTTGAAGTTTAAGCTCAAAATTTTGAAATCAAAATAAAAAGAGAGAGACGAGAGAGGGCTGGCATGAGAGAGAGGGAGAGGAAAAGAGAAAGAGAGTGAGAGATTGGAATAAATAGAGAGGAGATGAGCAGTTTTGCATAACAAAACCATGTCCTCAGCACATAGTTGTGTAATTGGGATATATCGGGTATTTGTAAATTGTTTTGTTTCAAAATTCAAAATAACAAATAGAAATAAATAAATGTGGGATAAATTTAAAATACCATAAAATACTCAAATTAAGTCCAGATTTACAAATTAAGGCCAAATTTATATCAAGGCATACTAATCCACCATTTAAACACTAATTTTGCTTAATTAATTTTTGGGTGTAACAACTTTCCACCCCTAAAGAAAATTTCATCCCCAAAATTAAAGGTCAAATAAAAAACAAAACAAATGAGGCTACAACTCTCTCATAGTTGATTCTAATTCCCAAGTCGCTTCATCTGCTCTGTGATGCTACCACATGACTTTCACTAGTGGTATATCACGGCGTCATAAGCTTATCACTTTTCAATTGATGATCTGAACCGGCACCTCCTCATAAGTCGTGTCTTCTTGAATCTACACATCATGGAATAAGATAATCTTGCTCGGCTCGGGCGAACATTTCTAAAGCATCGACACATGAAACACATCATGAACGCAGAAAGATCGGGAGGAAGATCAAGGCGATAAGCTACCACACCTACACGTTGAGTAATCTTGAACGACCCAATGTACCTCGGTGCAAGTTTCCTACTTACACCGAAACGTGATATGCCCTTGCGTAGTGAAACCTTTAGAAGAACAAAATCTCCTACTTTGAACTCCAGAGGTCAACGTCTCTTGTCTACATAGCTCTTTTACTTACTTTGAGTAGCTCTCAACTGATCACGAATCACGGTGACTTTTTCGTTGCTATCATGAATCTCATCTAGTCTAAGAAATATTCTGTCTTTCGGCTCTGCCCAACACGCTGGTGATCGACACGACTACCCATTAAGCGCTTCGAACGGTGCCATCTCGATGCTTGCCTTATAGTTATTGTTATATGCGAACTCCGCTAAGTGTACATATTTCTTCCAATTCCCGTCAAAGTCTAAGACACACGCACGTAGCACATCCTTGAGAATCTAAAAAACTCGCTTGAATTGCCCATCGGTCTAAGGATGAAAGGCCATGCTGAATTTAAGTCTGTGCCTAAAGCCTCCTGAAAACTCCTCCAATACTTGGCGTTAAATCGAATGTCTCTCTCGAAAGTGATGGACAAGGAAACTCTATGCAACCTCACTATATTCTGCAGATATAGCTCTCCAAGAACTCATCTCGAACATGTCGACTTAAAAGAAATAAAATGTGCTAATTTCGTTAGCCTGTCGACAGCAACCCAAATCGCGTCATGTCTCTACTCTGTCCTTGGCAATCTGGTGTGGAAGTCCATTGTGTCATGCTCCCATTTTCACCCTGGAATGAAAAGCGACTAAAGCTGACCAACTAGCTTTTGATGCTTGGCTTTCACCTGGAGACAAGTCACACACTTGGCCACGTGCTCCTAGACATCTATCTTCATGCCTCTCCCTTAATATTGCCTCTTTAAGTCGCTGTACATCTTCGTGCTCCTCAGATGACAAGTGAACTGAGATGTATGAGCTTTATCCATCACAACTTTCATCATGTCCTTGATAGTAGGTACTATCAGACGCTCCTTGAAGTAAAGCGACCCATCTACATTAATCGTCTATTCTTCAAATTGCTCCCCGTTTAGGATTCGTGTCTATATCCCTCGAAGGTGTTGGTCCCACCATTAGTTCTGCTTTATCATTTGAACAAGCGTTGGAGTCGATTCCATGTGGTACATCAAAACCTGATTGCCACCATCGTAATACTGTAACGCATGCTCACTCACCTTAGCGTCTCTCTTCCAATCCTCGAGTCTAATCCTAAAGACTTCTTGCTGAGCGCATCTGCGACTACATTGACCTTGCTTGGGTGATTCTGCAACGTGAAGTTATAGTCTTCCATATACTCCATCCAACTTCACTGTCTCAAATTCAAATCCCTCTGTGTGAACAAATACCTCAAGCATTTGTGATCCGAGAAAACCTAGATTGTCACCCCATATAAGTAACATTTCCAAATCTTTAGGGCATAAATCACTCCTGCAAGCTCCAAGTCATGAATGGGATAGTTCTACTAGTGAGGCCTTAGCTGTCGCGACCCATAAGCTATAACTCATCCATGCTTCATTAACATGCATCTGAGTCCTTGTCCTCATCTCGATGCATCGGTGTAGACCTTATAAGGCTCATCACTGCTCAAAATAATTAACACGGGAGCGATAGTCAACCAATTCTTTAACTCTTGGAAAGCATGTTCACAGTTCTCATCCCATTCAAACTTGACATTTTTCTTAATCAACCGTGTTAATGGAGCTACTATCTTAGAAAAATCCTTTACGAACTTCCTGTAATACCCAGCAAGTCCTAAGAAGCTATAGATTTCAGCCACACCCTACTCGAAGATGATATGTCCTAGAAACTTAACTTTGGTCAACCAAAACTCATACTTTTCCATCTTGGTGTATAGTTACTGTGTCTGAAGCACAATCCTAACATGCTGTTCATGCTCCTCCTAGGTCTTAGAATAGATCAGTATGTCATTAATAAACACGATCACAAACTAATCTAAATAAGGCCTGAAAATCCTATTCATTGATCCATGAAAGCTACCGAAGCATTTGTTAACCCAAATGGCATCACCAGCTCAAATTGTCCATACCAAGTTTTGAAAGCTGTCTTAGAAATATCTTCTTCCGTAATCCTGAGCTAGTAGTATCTAGATCGCAAATCCATCTTCGAGAAGTATCGAGAACCTCCTAACTAGTTGAACAACTCATTGATCTTGGGCAATAGATACTTATTCTTCATGGTGACCCGATTCAGCTGCCAATAATCAATACATAACCAAAGGGTACCATCATGCTTCTGAGCGGACGAAACTGGCTCACCTTATGGCGACATACTATTCTGAATATACCCTTTGTCTGCTACTTCCTGAAGCTATTTCCTGAGCTCTTTCATTTCTGTTGGTGCCAGACGAACGGTGCTACAAAAATCAGAGTAGTTTCAGGGAATATCTCAATGCTAAACTCGATTTTTTGGCGCAATGGTAATCATAGTAAGTCATTAGGGAAGATATCATCGAACTCATCAACCACTGGTATCGTTATATTCCTCCCTGTTGTACCAGACTATTCTTCTAGATTCAAGAGAAGTGTATAACAAGCTAGATTCCTTCGTCCTCTAAGACATGGTTTCATGAGTTGCTCACTCATTACCCGATCATTATTATCCTGGTAAGTGATCATCGTTCCTCAATCAAGCACTAGGTTTACCTTCCTAAGTTGATAGTCAACTAGGGCATTATATCTGGACAACTAGTCCATTCCCAAGATTACAATATATGATCTTATGGGGATTATAATCAAATCACTTTTTAAAGTCTAACCCCCAGTCATTATTTTACAAGATTTACATATACAATTTACATACACCCGTCTCAAAGGTGAGGAAATCATCAAGGGCTCATCAAATTCCTCTACTTTTAAACCCAATACATGTACAAAAGAACTTGAAATGAGAGAATGAGAGAATGAGTGACACCAATATCAAATAAAACATAAGCTAAAGACTAAGAAACTAAAACCATACCATTAACTACAGCGTTGTTGGTCTGAGCATCCAAGCTCCCTGATGTAATGGTGTAGATCTGGGTTGGAGACTTCCTTTTTCCCATGTTGATGTTGCTAGGTCCCAAGTTAGTTGGCCAATATTGCTACAGTAGAGGCGACTGCACGCTAGCTGCACTTGGCACTCAATACTGTGGAGTGTTCTACTGGAAACCTTGCTGTTGATATCCCTACATCGAGTATTGCATCTACTGTGGAGTGGATTGATGAAACAACAGTTGAGGAAGTTGCTGCAGCGGAGCTAGAGGTTGACCTTGTAAATTGACAGCTTGCACCCCCTTTGGCCTGGAATCCTTGTCGAGTGTTTCTGATTGGGCAATTCCTCTTGATGTGTCTTGGCTGCTATCAATAATGACAATGAAAGCTGTAGGGGTTGCTGTGCCTGCTGCCTGACGAATTACTGCTTCCACTATTAGCATTTCCCTGATGGTTCTTCACCTAGGCTTGGTGGCTACCACTACTCCTATTACTTCTTTGGGGTCCTTTTGATGTCCTTGCCTGGCTTTCGCTATGTAAGACATGATCACTTTCCATAGAGATTGCTGAAGATACCAATTCACTGTAATCTGGAGTCACAAAGCCACCGGTTGTCATCGAATTAATGCCTTGAGTCTATCGTAGAACTTAATTCACTTCTCTTGTTTAGAAGCCACCGCAAATGGAGCAAACTTAGGAAACTCATTAAACTTTTCCTCATATTCACAAACTGTCATATCACTCTGCTCTAATCGATAAAACTTGGTAACCTTTTGATCCCTGTATCCCAGCGAAAAGTAGCACTCATAAAATAACTCCTTAAATTTATCCTAGCTAATGTTTTTAGCGTTTTCCAGATGCTTTGCTTGTTTCCACCATGTATTGGCGCTGCCTTTTAACTTGTAAGCTGCAAAATCGACGCAATACTCCATCGACACTCCGGGAGTGTCCAAATGCTTCACTATCGAATCTAACTAGTATTCAGCGATGACGGCGACTTGCCTTAGAGTCCTTGGGCCTAGGCCTCACTAGCATCTGTTAAAAAGCGATGAACATGGCCCCCATCAAGCCTTCCTTATCTATAGGATTCGCATCTACAATAGCTGGACAATGTCTTAATGCCATTCTCTCAATTTTGAAAACAAAATTAGACAATCAATGGTTTGCCATTGTCGTACCTATGTGTGCACAATTTTTAAAGTTCATAAACCTAGGGCTCTCATACTAATTTATCACGCCTCGAAATCCAAGAGGTGATGTGATGGATAATTAAGTTAAATAAATTAAATTTTTATTAAAAACTGCCATTTTGAAAAAGATTAAGTTAATCATAAAAATGTGGAATATTTAAAACTTCTTAAGATATTTGTTAAAATATGAAAAAAGGCAAGGCGAATTAAAATATAAAATAATCGAACACCATTGGGTGCCACTGGACCCACAGTAGTGGGCAAACATGGTATCGACAATATTAAATATACAACCACAGTTCAATTAAAAAGGAAATAAATTAAAATATTACATGCCTTGTTTATAGATAATTATCCTAGACAGTGATGTTCTAATCCTGCGGTTCCTTCCTGTTTCTTCAGTCTTCCCTATGCTGGATTCCACTTAGAAAGGGGGAGGTTTTAAAACAAGAAAAATATGAGTGAAAGGCTCAGTAAGACTAAGCTTCTAAAAACATTTAATTTAAACATATAATTCATTTTTAAACAAAAGCTATAAAACAAGTTAAACAAATAAACAAATAAATAACTAAGCTCATTAAATTTATTCATACCGTTTAATCATTTGTTCATCCATAGACAGTTTTATTATCATGTTTTCAGCAAACCCATATGAATCACCACCAAAGTGGCTGAGCTAGGTTTCGAGACCTGCCCCTAAGATCGCACTCTCCATAACCCGATCTCTATATATGGCATCATGCTCTATTTTATCATTTCGGATGGTACTGACTGGTACATCTGGTGTCATATAATTATCATGTCTCGTTTACCGAATATTCTTATTACATTCATTACGATCATTTATTATTTAGCCAATAATGAAAATAAGTAATGAAGTTCATCCCTTGAAAACATTTGAAAGGAAATGCTTTATGGCCAAAATCCTTTAAAAACATGGCTACCAAAAGAGAAGGGGTAGAAGTCCTACCTCGATATATTATACCAACATTCAACAATGTAGTCCTGATCAGCTATACGTTAGCTTCACGGAACCATGAGCAAACTTAAATTGAAACTAGGTTTATTAGCATCTAGCTCAAGGTGTTCTACATCCCTAAGCTATCTCATGATGTTTTAGTATGCCTTTAGAGTTGACAAAATCATTTCATGAGGTTAAAATCTTGATCTAGGTTTTAAACAGTGACAAACGGACGAAAAGAGTCATTTTTCACTAGATCCGATTGGCCTATTAGAACCCCTGGTCCGGCCTACCGAACTCTACAATTTGGCCTACCGGCCAATCAGGACCGACCTGTCGAACTGGCCCAAGTTTGGCTTGTCGACCAGATGAATCCGGCTTGTCAAGCCTATGAATCTGGTTTGCCAAATATTGAGTTCACCTTGCCGAATTGGAAAAACATGGGAGGTTTGAGACTTCGATTCTCGGCCTTATTAATCCCAAAAATCAATTCTAAACCTATTTTTCAAGTCCTAAAGCATTTATAACATTATTAAATGATAGAAAAAAAATATGCTAGAGCACATTTAAACACATTTAAGCAAGGTTTATATAGAAATTTTCAAGGAAATCCAAAAATGAGGAAAAAGAGGAAATCTTGATTAAATTCAAATTTTGTCCAATCAAGCCTAGATTCTAGATGATTTGGGTTCTAGTAACTTAGATTGAGGGTTTCTTAAGCTCAAGAAACTCGGACTACAACATTTTAAAATAATTTAAAGATTTGGGATGAAAATTTGAAATTTGAAAATCAAAGAAACTAACCTTAAAATGAAGCCTTAAAATGGTTTTATGGTGGCCTAATCGTGCTCCTGAGGTCCCAATCCAGCTAAGATTTGAAGCTTGAACTCAAAATTTTAAAATCAAAATAAAGGGAGAGAGACGAGGAGGGGCACCGTGAGAGAGAGTAAGAGGAAGAGAGAAAGAGAGTGAGAGAGATGAATAAATCAAGAGGGGAAGAGCAGTTTTGCATAGCAAGACCATGTCGCCAGCACCTCGTTTTGTAATTGGGACGTATCGACTATTTGACAAATTGTTTTATTTCAAAATTCAAAATAACATATAGAAATAATTAAAAGTAGGATAAATTTAAAATACCATAAAATACTCAAATTAAGTCTTGATTTACATCAAGGCATACTAATGCACCATTTAAACACTAATTATGCTTAATTAAATTTTTGGGTGTTACAAGTCCAAAAAGTCCTAAGGTTGGTGATGAACTTCAACAAAGCTTCTAATTGTTTAAGTCGTAATCTTGTAAGATTTAAAGAGGCTGAAGTGGTAATAGAGGAGGGACTTGATCTCCAACAATGGAACCGATGAAATTTTAATGGAAAAATTTCTAAGTCCAAAGATCATAAACTTGGACGAGAAAGATGGTGATTTTCTAAAGCGATCGAAGGTGAAAATGGTGTGAAAATGTTGGCTTAAGTCCCTCTGATGGCCACTGGTTGAATGAAGAAGATGGAGGCTATTTATATTTGAGATTGGTGGTTTGCTCCGAAGCTAGTCCCTTGGTGCTCCAACACCACATGCTAGCTCCTTTTTCCTCAGGAGCATGTGACGCAAGGTTCTTTCGAAGCTAACAAGCATGTTTCTCCCTCTGGCATGAGGTCTCTTCACTTTTGCCAAGTTTGAAATTTCTGATGCATTATCAGAATTATTTCAAAATTTTGAGTGGGAATTTATGACGAAGGCGCGTGCATGACGCCTTTGATGGTGGACTTTTGACTGAGGAAGACATCATTTAAAAGCAGACAGAGCCATGCCTTTGGAGGTGTGCCTCTAAAGGGGTGCTTGGTGCTCTGGAGGTGTGTCTGGTGCTCCGTTGTTGGGTTTTTCTTAGCGTCTTTGCTACAAAAATGATTTCAGGATTTGTGTTTTGATTTCTTGGGTTGTGCTAAGACAAAAACAACATTATCTGGCTATCTTTTAAAAGAAAAAAGGAAGGCTTTTGGGTTTATTTCCTCCATCACCTATTTATTTCAGTTCAATTAACTTTAAAACCCCGCAAGTGGGACTTAAAATCATATCAAACCAAAATAAATGGGCTTATTTTACTACTCATTACCAACCAAACCATGACCCACGATAGTTTCTCAAGTGTGGCTTGGGTCCATGGAGTTAGCTTGTCAATGCTGTAGGACAGGATGTTGCCGTCAGAAGGGCCTGGTACAAAATTGGCAATCAATAATTTTAAAAACCTCCTATTTACTTACAATTAGTTTAGTAAAATTGTTATTTACTATATTTTTCATTTTTTTCCAATTCTCTTTTATCAAATTGGGATTTTTTTTTTCTTTCTTTAGGTTTTACCAAAAGGGGTTTTAACGAAGCCTCTCTTTCTTTTAAGAAACTAGATCCTTGCTCCTCCAGGGTATTGATTTAAATGTAGTTATTTTGAATTATGTTCCTTGTTTGGTTCATATCCATTATTTTGGACGGATTTTATTTTGGTTATCTTTTGTAATATTTATTTTTTATTAATAATATAGAGTGAGAGGTTTGATAGAGAATGAGTTGCTTAGTAGGTGCTAATTTAGCTGGAATATAACAAGTGACTTTACTATTAGTTACCTCTCGCATCATGTATCATAGAAAACAAGGCCCATATGCACATGCTAACTTATAACATAGCAAAATTTGAGTAGAAATGGTTTATATAACATTTATTCTAACGCCACTAGTGCTACGGGGTAAATAGAAAGACCTATTTATGGTCGCATTAATTATTAATATATAGTGTCCAATATTACGGGTGTCCCTCGTTATTGTTGCTTTTCTAACGAAAGCATATTATATATCTACAAGTTAAATAGCCAGGGAGTTTTGAATTATGATGAATACATACAACGCGTCAAAATGTAGGTGGAGCTATATATACACTACCAAAAATAAACTTTTAGTCACAATAAAATGCGGTGACTAATGTGCAATTAGTTACAAATTTTAGTTAATTTTTTTTTTTTTACTAAAACTTTTAGCCATATGGTTTTTAGTCATAGAATAACGAAAGTGAACTAACGTTTGTGATAAATACACATTTATCATAAGATTTTATTGTGACCGAAAATTTTACTAAAAACTGTTGTAAGTAAAAGTCAAAATTTTTTTTTTTTTATACTGATAGCTAATTGCACTGCAATGATTAAGTAGTTAATTTAAGATTACAGTGTTTTAAGGACAAATGCTATTCATAATTAGTAGTAATATTTGCCACCACTAATAAGATGCATGTGTTATTTGTGGATATATATCTCCTTTTTATCTACAATCATAAATAACAGTAACGTCGTTTCCTAGCCCATTTCATGTATTTAAAGACTCATGCTAGATATAACGCACATATATTTCCTAGCTCATTTCACATGTGTGTGTGTATATATATATATATACACGCATGTAGTAGCTGTGTCTCTGTTATATGCACACTTGCGCTTTAGGGCATATGCAAGAGATGCTCTAGCTCATGTATATTATTTTATAAGACAGGTATGTCTTCATCCTTTCTATCTTAGGTCCGTTTGGTAAATAGATTCGAATTAATGATTTGATTTAAATTAGAGTGACTTGAATTAGGATTTGAGTTAATGATTTAAATTGTTATCCGAATTGATATTTGGATGTGCATTTAAGTTTTAATCTGAGTATGAAATGAAATTAGAATTTGTGTTTGAAGAGGTAATGAAAATAGTCTTTGATTTTTAAATAAATTAAATAAAATATTAATGTTAATGATTCCAAAAAATATACAATATAAATTTTAATTTATTTCTTTCTTCACTAGGAACATAATGAAAAAAGAATCATCTCAATTTGATAACAAATGAAGAAGTTATGATTTTTTTTTCAAATATAAGGGAGAGAATTTTAATTTTTACTGTAATAGAGATATCCGAGTATCAAAAGTTTAGGGAGAGTTAAAACTCTAGAAACTTAGATTCTTGATACTCAAAGGATTTGGATTTTAGGAGAAACAAACACGTATCCAAAGAATTCTTAATACTCGAATCAAAATTTAAGTCTAAAGAATCCAATGAGTTTTCAAAACATACAGGCCCTAGACACTTTTGTTAGTTTTTCTTAACTAATTAGGTTTAAAAGCCAAACAACTCAAAACAAGACAACAGAAAAATTAAAAAAAAAAATTGTTTAAATTAGCTTTTTGTTTTTACTAAATGCTACATTTTTTTTTTTCAAAGGGAAGCATAGCTCACGATTGCCCCCTAAACATTGTCCCAATCAATTACGTACATGGGCAAAAGCAGAAATTGCAAAGATATTACGCTTTTTTTTTTTTTTTTTTTATTTCTACGGTCAACAAACATATCTATAAATCGTCCTGACTTCCAAATTGTAAATTTCTCTTTTAAGCCCAAAAAGTAAGTGACCAATCTCGGGTGATCGATCATAACTTTGTGCAGTGCAATAATGGAAAAAGAGAGAGAGAAAAGAGCAATGCTTGATCGATGATCATGACCATAATCATGATGGTCCTGTAGTCATCTTTAAACCATCATTACTCTCATTGTAATAATGGAACCACTCGGCATTCTAGGCTCCACAACAACGTAAGTTGATAGTCGACACATAAACATTACTTTTATATATAGTTTTAAAAATGCATTGCATATGTATCTATGTGTTATTATTTCATTGAAAAGTGGTTCCCCTTGGGAAGGACGTGTAGGCCTCCAGTGTTTGATTGATGTTCCTGACAGTCCTGTCCATTTAATCTTCTTTTGATTTTTAGGAATTTCTCTTCAATAATTTTAGGCATCTTGCTAGGAATTTTATTCCTATAAGTTTTGTTCGCCTCTTATTATTATCAATTGTTTATTATTGTCATTCTAGACTAACCTATTCAAATAGTCTATCTCTGTGATAATCTGTTTGTTTATTTATACGGATTCAACAGGTTCATCTGTTAGGACTTACAGATTTTTAATAACAGGTTTAGTGAAACCTCTAATTTAAAAGTGTGTATTTCTTCTTCTTAAATATAATCAAAATCATTAAATATACAAATTTGCAGTAAAAAGATAGCCTCAACAATAATTTTAACTCTTCGTCTTAATATTAAAAGGAACAATTTTATTTTGGGGTATGATCAATGCGTATTCGATGCGCCGTATTTCTAAGTTACCAAATCACATAAGATGTATAGTTAAAAAAAATTCAATAAAAAATCCAACAATTTAATCCTGTGTTACCATAGGATTTCTTTGATATCATGGTTTAAATTCTCTCTTTTCTCTCAGGTTATTTTTGTTTTTGTTTTAATTAATTAGGGCAAAATAGATAGAGATTAAGCATAACAAGAGGTGTCTACCTTTTGCTTAAGTAGTGGTGGTGCTTTCACAAGAGATTTGAATTCAAATGCCACCAACGAAATTAAGCTGCTACTCAAAAATTATCTCTCAAGAGTCACACTTGATGTTAATTTGGTGAGGTTAATATTTTAGCTACTAAAAAATCGTGATGGTTGAAAGTCAGTAGCCAAAATTTTTGCTACCGAAATTCTTTGGTTGCAAAACATTCCGTTACTAAGAATTGGTTGTCAAAACTTAAAAATTTGGTTTCTAAATGTAGACTTGGTAGGCCATTTTGCTACTAAAGTTTAGTAGCTAAAACATTTTTGTAGCGAATAAAGTATAATCAACTACTAAAATTTGATAGCAGAAACCCCTATTTTTAGTAGCTAATTACAGTTTTCGCTACTAAAAAATCGTAGTAGTTGAAAGATTTTTCTACAAAGATTCTTTTGGAAGCAAAACATTCTACTACAAAAAAATTTGTAGCCAAAACTCAAAAGCTTAGTTTTTAAAAGTGGACTTGGCGTTCTATTTCGCTACCAAAATTTGGTGGATAAAATGTTTTGGTAGCGAAAAAAGCGTAATCAAACTACCAAAATTTTGGTAGGAAAATGTTTTTTTGCTATCAAAGACTTTGGTAGTTGAATGTTATCGCTACCAAAACATTTGGTCTCGAAAACCCATTAGTAGCTAAAACTTTAAGTTTCACCCTTTACAAATTTGGCAGCAGAATGTTTTTGCTACTAATATATTTGGTAGAAGTATGCACTAATTAGCGA
The DNA here is from genome assembly GCA_946598075.1 of Artocarpus hirsutus. Taxonomy (NCBI): domain Eukaryota; kingdom Viridiplantae; phylum Streptophyta; class Magnoliopsida; order Rosales; family Moraceae; genus Artocarpus; species Artocarpus hirsutus. Next base: position 70,746 of record CAMOHE010051145.1, read on the forward strand.
AGCACATGCTTCATAGGTGAAAGTAAATACAAATGTAATAAAAAGTAAATTATTAGATAGTAAAACATCAATTTCTATAAAAATAAATGAGTTGTTTTCACTGAAATGTTAAAATCAACAACAAAAAAAGACAAATAAAAGTTCAAAAAATACAATTTAAAGAACTTTTGCAACCAAGTGATCATTTCATAGTGAAACAAGACTTTATGCTATGCAAATATTGCTTAATTTTATATTGTATAATCTTCATATTTTCATACAGTATTTTTTTTAAACTGCATAATTTTTATATATATTTGTAAGATAGTATTTTCTTTTATTGTATTTCTGTCTCTTTAATTTATTGCAACATCTTTTTTGCAACAATTATGCTTTCTAGCTTATTTTTCTATGCTTATTAATTAGTCCTCAACTTTCATTTAATTTGTATTTTGCTTAGAACTATGGCATATTTTTTACCTAAAAAATCCAATATTTACACGTATGGAATTTATTATAATAATTAGATTTAAACACTAATCCAGGTGACAAGTATATTGTTTTAACATAATTTTCAAATATTATACATGTAATAGATTTGAGAATTTCTCAAGTATTATAGATTTCATGAGACCTTTTTCCTCTTTTTTTTTTTTTTTTTTTTTTGTAATCTTTATATTATACTTGCAGTTGATTATGTTTCGAAGTGGGTGAAAGCAAAAGCCATCAAGACAGACAATTATAAGATTGTTGTAGATTTTGTAAAAACTAACATCTTTACAAGGTTTGGAACACAAAAGGCTATCATCAATGATCGAGGAACCCACTTTTGTAATAGGTCGGTGAAAACTCTATTAATGAGGGACAACATAACACATAAGATCTCCACAGCATACCATCCACAAACTATTGGACAAGCTGAATTGTCAAATCGGGAAGTGAAGTCTATCCTTGAAAAGACGGTTAATTTTAATATAAAGGATTGGAGTTTGCAACAAGATTACGCACTTTGGGCATATAGAACAGCATGCAAAATGCTCATTTATATGTAATGACCCTACTTACATAGCCCTTACTTAGCTATATAATTTTAATACTTAAACAAATTTTAACATGAGGTGCTTAGATTTATGGAATAATTTTTTAAAAAACATAATTTTATTTTGAATAAATTTAAAGTGTAATATAATTTCTTGTAGCTTATTCTTTTAAAAACTAATATAACAATAACTTATTAAGACTTAATATCTTAAAACTAGAATGATAATTTTCCTAAAAATTATTCTTTTAATACTTTTCTTAATTCCAAATGATACTTTAAAAATGTTTCTAAAATTAATTATTACTATATTTCCTTACTAGAAAATTTACATGTAATTGTTACATTTTCGTTACAACATCTATATATATAGAAATAATTCTTGTTGAAAGTCTTAAATCTTTTTATTTTTTTTCTTTTTCTTAATCTAAGGTCGAATGACTACAACCTCGGTCTTTAAAGCTCATCACATAATACTACTTAATTTTTCACACATACAATTTTATAAAAGAAAACAGAACGTGGAAAATGTATTTTTGCATGAGTGGTATCCATTCCTATCTCTATCATTCATCCGTCACTCGCCACTGTCCAATCAAGTTATGTTGATAGGTTCCTTACATACAGCATAAACTCGCAAGCAAGTAGGAAGTTCAACTTGCAAAGTAATTTGAAGATCATTTGATAAAATTATGCATGATCATTTTATGCTTGCTTATTGACTCATTTTATGCTTAATTATTTAAGCTTTATCTTCTCTTATTTGTTTAGGCCCAGGTGATCGAATCGATTGCACGTGATTGTTGGGAAGTTAATGTTCACAAGGTCCTAACAACACTGAGATTATAAAATATATTGCGATCATCGGGGAGTTAGGATTTTTTTACAATGTCCTAACAACACCGTTATCTTTTAAAACTTAAGCTTCATCATAGGTGAAGTGGTTGGTATGAGGAGTTTCACTTATCTTATTATATGTATGCCGTATGACATGTTACTATATAGCATTATATACCAATACTAAAAACATGCTTAATAAAAAATGAGTAAACAATATATTTTAATACAACATACATCAGACAACATTCATGATCTAACAAGATGCTAACATATCATATCTTAAATAAATATATATGACCTAATAGAATTATAGCAGGGTACAACACTGAACATACATTTCATAATTTTAGAAATTTTGTAAAAATATTTTTTTAAAAAACTATTTATACTATAGACGAGATTTCTACTTCCTTGTTTTAGGGAAGTAAGCTTCCCTATTAATTTTGAATTCCCTTTTTCTCTAATGGAAACAATTTTGCACGAAAACACTCATTAAGAGTATGAAAGAATGCTATTTATATTTTTAACATACACGTTGACATTTTGAGCACTAATTATCTTAGTATTTTCCTCCCATTAAAGGATCATAAAAATTGCTATTTCTATTACATGGACTAATTATTTTATTAAATCCTCATAATATTTAATTTTCCCTTAATGACCATTAGTTCATATTAAAATTGATGATTAATTAATTATCTAGTGTCACTAAATCTATATGACTTCAATCAACTAAATTAGACATTTTCTAAATTCATGATTCTTAAACTAAGTCTAACTAATAATATTCTTAATTCATTTAATGAGCTCATAATTGGTTCTAAGCCCAAAAGTGATCATATGATGTCCCATACATTGTTTTGTTGAAACTATGACTCGAGTGGCTTTTAAAACTAAAATGAGTGTTCGAATGCCTAACATCATGGTACTAGGACTCTAGCGTATAGGGTGTTTAAGACAGTTGTTTTAGTGTCAAATTAAAAGCCATTAAAGTTTATCCTTAGGAAAATCATCATTGTAACTTATAGATTTGAGCAAAAATTGCTCTATAAAATAATGTCCGAAATTAGTAACCCACTAAAACTTGGGCTTGTATAATCTATCTAGAGCTTTGTGATTTCTTACTTTGTTGAAAAATAGGATTCTATAGTCATGTGATCTTTGTTTATAAAAACTAGTATTAGAAGGCATTTTTTCGGTTAGTTTTAGAAAATTACCGTAAAATCATACGTTGAAAACAATTTTTCTTTTTAAATTTTTCCTTCATAAAGTTGTTTGTTTTAAATATGTGATTTACTAATTTTACACTCATTTTAGTGTCCGGATCACCATCTTTGGCATATTTATTTTTCGGTTAAATTTTGTAAACTTTACCCGTTAGAAAGTTTGGATTGCTTTTATAAATCTCAATTAAAGTTCAATTTAGAGTGGATTTTTACAAAACTTTCTTCAATTTTCATGTTCAGTGAAATTTGTAATTTGGTCTCAAAATGACCCAAAACTTAAAAACTATTTTCAACACAAAAATATAGTTTTTGGACTATTTTGGAAAACTTCCATAACTGTATCTTAGAGGTCAATTTTAAAAAAACTTTCTTCACAAAAATTGTCCGTCTTCTTGAAATCTAAAATTTTTGTGTTCAGCGAAATGTGAAGTTTAGATCTAAAATGGTCCGAAATTTCCAAAACCATTTTAGCCCTTATAAAAACTACTTTGGGAAGTTTTGAGCAGTTTCAAAAACTACTTTTGAGCAATTTGTAAAAACTACTTAGAACCTTACTTAGAGTCAAAATTGTATTTTTTTTTTAGTTACGAAGTTTTATTCAAAAAGTCAAAAACTAAAAGTTTCATATTCAGAAAAGTTTTAAAAATCGACTCTAAGGTTTCCGTTTACGTACTCAAAGTTTGTAGAAAATTTTTTCCATGTATAGAAACTTGTAAAAGTACTTAGACCAAACATACATGACCTAACTTATTACAAAAAAATACACATATGACACACCCAATAATATAAATAAAAATTATTGCAACCTATTTGCTTACTAGAACATAAACTTAGCTCATAAAACTGTAAACTTGAAGTTAACTAAAAGATTAAGAAAATAAAGTTTAGAACTTTTAACTTTGTAGACACTTTCTTGATAATTTCCTCTAGAAAGCCTATTTATCCTCCATTCTACATGTTTCAAACTCTAAACACACAAACTTTGCTAC
>CAMOHE010051147.1:0-28227 GCA_946598075.1 Artocarpus hirsutus
AGAACTCTTCCACACCATTCACATACTCTTTAGACAATCGAAAATCCCGCATCCATTTCCTATCCATTTTGCAATTCCTAAATCAAAATAATAAATAGCAATTATTCAATTAAATTTAATTTCACAATTTATATATATACCCATGCCTACATATATTAATTAATCATAAAAAAAATTCACCCGGCCATCATAAATTAAACAAGTTACACATACTCATTATAAAATGAAGAAATCATACCCATGAGCTACAATACAAACTTCACGGAATAAACAACAAAATGAACAACTATTTATCAACTTCACGGAATAAAGAAAAAAATCAACAACTATTTATCAATTATGGATTAATTATACAACACAATCAACAACTATTTCTCACTTTCTACAAAAAAACTTACAATTTGGGCTGAGATTAAGGAGTGTGGAAGCGGAGAGAGACGGTGACGGCTGAGTCGAAATGGTCTGTGTTTGTATTTGTAAAGTGTGTTTCTGAAATATGTCTGAATGCTAAGGACGGGAAGGTGTTTTAAAGAAGCTATCATGACGGTTTTCTAAAAAAACCGTCGTCGAAGATACCACGATGATTTTTGGAGAAAACCATCGTGGTATATTGAGATACCACGATGGTTTTCTGAAAAAAGAAAACCGTCGTGGTATCTCTAAGCTACCACGACGGTTTTCTGGAGAAACCGTCGTGGTATCATAAGCTACCACGACGGTTTTCTCCAAAAACCGTCGCGGTAGCTTAGAGATACCACGACGGTTTTCCGTCGTGGTATCTCAATCTACCACGACGGTCTTCGTTTTCACGGGCGTAAGTTGCCGCGTATTTTTGCCCTTACCACGACGGTTTTTAGGGAACGGTCGTGAAATAAAGGTCGTGTAATCAATATTTTTTTGTAGTGACAATAATTTAGTAAATGAGCCATTTTTCCGGGCGAGAATGAATAAGTGAGAGAAAAAAAGAAAAAATCTTTTACCAAGCATCTCTTTTCTTTCCTCTGCACACACATTTTTACTTCGTTCTTCGTCTCTCAAAGTCTCGGCCGGTCTGTCCATTCACTGGCAGCTCTCAATATTCTTTTTTTGTCATATTGATTCTTTGTGCTGTCGTGGTTGCTTCGTTCTCCAATTCTCTGTCATCAGCCTGTCATAGTAGCATAATCATCGTGGTTTCCTCCCTCGGCAACTCACTACCCCATCGTTCTTCAATTAAATTAGAAAAAAAGGAAAAAAAAAAAAAACCTCCTATTTTAAGGTTTATATTCAACATATGTTTTAAAAATTATACTCGAATACGGTTCCAACTTTTGTTGTACTTAAAAACAATCTATTAGGAAACCAATCGAAAATATTTTCGAAAACTGGACCAATCCATTCCAAACGGATCTCTTTTTTATTTTCATAAAAGAAAAATCATTTTGAAAAAGCTCTCTCCAATTTTACAACTATTCACTATTGGTTTGGTATAGTTTAATAGTAAAATTGAACAGTAGTCTTTAAAATTTGTGGTCAAGACCATTTTACGTTGTTACTCTTATGGGTCAATTATGTGTCAGATGTGCACACTGATTTCGACAAGCCAATATTTGTCCCTTAGAATTGAGATGCAACTTCTTTTCTTGCACGTGAAGCTTCTCATTCATGTTTTTTTTTTTTTTTTCTTCAATTCATCTTGTTTATTCATTTTTTTTCTCTGGCATGCGTGCCTCTTTATTTATTTATTTTTCTTCAATTCATCTTTTTTGTTCACATCTTTAGCTGATGACTGATCCATTGGCTATTATGTTTTTGTTAATCTTTATTATTTTTTCTTTTGGGATAATATATGACTTGTAATAGCTTATCGCAAAGTAGCGGAAAATTAACCATTTAGCACTAAATATGTTCTGTTACATTAATTTCTATTTCTTTACAATAGAATCTAGCAAAAATCTTAAAACCTCTAACTTTGTGCAGTACAAATAGATTTCCTATTGCAGAATAAATTTTCCACATATATATTTTCATGCCATTTTTTTTTTTTTTGCTTGAAATGAAGTACTCTCTGAGATTTATATATATTATATATATATGTATGTATTTATATTTTCTCAGACAAAAGCTATTTAACCCACATGGGGACCCATATATTTTGATTTTGTAAAGTTTTAGTTATTTATTTATTCATTTTTTTGTGACTTGTATTGTGGTGTTGTACTTAATGAGTCAGGCTCAAAGCGAGGCGGATTAGTAGTGAGAATTATTGGAAATGGAGTTGGTTTGATGTTACATGTAATTACATAATACAACAGGAGGACAAGGCGCGCAATAAATAGCTGAGGGCCCCCTTTGGTTGAGACTCAGAATTAGTTTTCCTTTTTTGTTTCTTTGTGTAACTTGAATTTGTGTAATTTGAATTGAGTGGCTGACCAATTGCCTTGGCCCTCATTTTCAAAAGCATTTGTAAAACTCATTCTTATATAAAGGGTGTTTTGCAATTGCGGTTTCAACCATAAATTGTAGTTTAAATAACTTTTTCATTCAAATATTGTGAGGAAAAACACTTAAAATAACTTTATAAACCACAAATTGCAATTTAAACCAATTTCTAAACAGATGGAGAGTTTTTCATTGACTATTGTTGTAATTTTTTTTGTTCAAAAATATGATTATTGGACTAAATTCTTATTTGAATGCGACTCTACTAATTATGTGGTATAATTTCTGTTAGGTTTCAGCATGTAGGATCCTTGGAAACTTCGGGTCCATTTGATAGGAGGGATGAAAGGGTGGAAGAACGGATAGGATATAAGGGAAGGAAAGTGTGAAGGAAGGGAAAGATTGAGAATTCTTCAACGTTGATTGGTATGATAGGCGAGAAGGATTATAGTTGTCTATTCTCTTCTTTGGTGTTAGTTTGAAATGAAGAAAGAATGATTTAGTTTTAGTGGTAAAATTATAAATTCGCCCTTATAGTAGAGATATTAGACTTTTTTCAAATATTAAATTTAATTTATTTCAACCATAGACATTCTAAAGAGTTAATACAAATATATGTGCTCATATATATTAAAAATATTTTTTTACATGTACATCATAAACGTACGTCCATAAAATATATATGGATTAAAGTTTAATATATTGGGTTGTGTAAGTGACCATTATTTTGGCTTGAAATTTCGTGTGTTTCATGTGTGTGTGTGTGTGTGTGTGTGTGTGTGTGTATGCGTATATTAAAAACACGAAAAAAACATGAAAAAAGCATGTATAATATTTAAAATGTTATTTTTGGGAAATAGGTAAATTGGTAACGAATAATTTAGGGAGGTTAATCTTTGTTCTTTCCTTCAACTCTATATCAATCCCTTCAATTATGGAAGGAAAGGTTTTGGTGGGCCCAAAGGATACTCAATCCGTGCCTCTTTCTCCCTCCTCCAATCCGTCCCTCCAGCCACACAACACCCACTTCCACTTTTCTCATCTCAATCTATCCACATCAATCCCTCTAACCAAACACACAAAGCTAGATGAATTAAGATTCTTTCCCAACTTACCTACCATGAACATCAGAGTCTCACATATTTATTAATGAGAGTAATCTAGTTGGGATTAATTGATAGCTGAAGTACTGCGTTTGCAAGCGTCCGGAGATCACTTCTGTAGTTTCTTGTTTTCTAGAGATATATACAGGTCTTCCTTGCTACAAATCCACTTAATTGATTGACATTGAGTACTTTTTTCTCTGTGGTTTTTTCCTCTGGGTTTTACATAAAATTTTGTAATGAGGCTCGATTTATTAGGCTTTGGCATAAGAATGGTAAATGAGTTTGAAAAAAATTACAATGTATGACCAAATTATTATTATGAAATTAAAATTTAACATAATATTTAGAATATTTTAAAAATTTCTTTAATTACATAGTCATTATTTTGATGATATATGTTCTTCTCCTCGTCCTTAAACACGTTAATTACATTCCGTACATTTCCAAACATATTAATATTAGTTCTTCAATGCATTTGAATGTTCTAGTAAAATGACATACCCCTACTAATATCTAACTTGTGGTCTTATCATAATATCTTTTACTTACACTTTATTACCAAAAAAAAAAAAGGAAAAAAGTTATACAAATTATTTACAAATTTTTGAGGGGGCATAAAGCTTCTCCTATATTAGTCGAACGTAAAATATGATGAAATTGGAACTTGTTAAGGATTTAAACTTCCATCTTAAAGGTCAATTTATCAAGTGGAATGGTCTAATATCCTTACAAAATTGGTCCTTATTATTGTATTTATATGATATGTGACTTGGGCTCTTTTACCTTTACATATATCCACAAGATGGTGCTCACTTTGGAGTCACCATTTTCATATTGGATGGATTAAGCCGTTCGTTTTAGCTAGTTGGATAGCAATACCATGATGGAATTTGGACTTGATAAGGACTTAGGCTTTTATCTTAAAAGGTCAACCTTTTAAGTGAATTGGCTCAATGTTCTTATAAGTTGATGTTTATTATAGTCTATAGATGACGTAAGGCTCAGGTTCTTTTACCTTTTACACACCTCTGCAAGATAATACTCTCATTGGAGTCACCAATCTTGTATTAGATGAGTTAAGCCGCTCGTTTTAGCTGGTTGGACTTTGATACGATGATAGAATTTGGACTTGACATGAACTATGGCTTCCATCTTAGAACGTTAACCTTTTTAGTGGGTGGTCCAATATTCTTATAAGTTGGTGTTATTATGTTAAGACGATATGAGACTTAGGTTCTTTTACTCTTTACATGCCCTCGCAAGATGATACTTTATATGGAGTCACCAATCTAGTATTGAATGGATGTATAAAAAATTAAATAAGAGAATAAAAATTAAAGAAGAGAATATTCAAATTTAACATGAACAACATAACTACATCTACAGAATATTCAAATTTGCTAATAAGAAGCATAATGAAAGAGGCTCCATATAAATATACATTACAAAGCACTTGAAGGGATAAGTTCTTCTTTTAATCTTAAATAACCTTATTTCGGTTATAGAAAAGATCAACCTTTTTTTTATACTATTTTGGACCTAGGGCATGATTTTCTAATTAACATATTTATCCTTTATTAATTTATACCACGAAATTATAATTAATATGATATAAATTTCACTTTAAAGGTATTTTTCACAAATTTTTGAGTATTTAAACTCAAAAAATATATATATTAGAAATACTCTGAATTGTACAAAATTTGCAAACATAATACACATTAACATTATCCATAAATAATTTACATTTAATCATAATTTTATAAAATATGATTTATCGAGGAAAATTTATTATTTAAATCCAAATTGATTGTAGATTTAAATTAATGAATTTTCTCAAACATTACAATCTACCCTCCTTAAAATTTTCATCCTTGAAAATCAGAAAAATTCCAGGTATTTCTTTCTCATGTCATCCTTTCGCTCTTAGGTTACTTCCTCTACTAATTGGTTACGCCTTAGACTTTAAGAAGTGGTATCTTCTTGTTTCTCAATTTCTTCTCTTTTCATGCTAGAATCTGGACTGGTTTTATCTCATAAAATAAATGTTCTGGAACTTCAATTGGTTTATGTTGCTGTACATGTGATGGATTCGATACATATTTATTTAATATTGACACATAGAATACATTATGCACATATGCCAATTCAGGAGGTAAAGCTAACTTGTAGGCAACATTACCCACTTTTCTCAGCATCTTGTATGATTCAATATACTTTTTAATGAGTTTTCCTTTCTTTTCAAACCTCATCATTCATTTCATTGATGCTACTTTGAGAAAGATCGAACCCCCTACTTGGAATTTTGAAGGTCTTCGTCGTCTATTAACGTAACTCTTTTCCAGACAACAAAGACCTATTTCCATTCACTATTTGATTAACTTCACGTCCTCAGTGGTCTTTTGAACAAAATATATTGTCGATAACACTTTTTCCTTGGATTCATACTATTAAAGTGGAGGCATGCATTTCCTTTCATAAAGAGCTTTATATGGAGCCGTGCCAATTGAAGCATGATAACTATTGTTGTAAGCAAACTCTATCAACAGAAGCTTCTTATCTCATCCTCCCTTAAAATCAAGCACAGATGCTCTTCACATATCCTTCAGCGACAAAATAGTTCTTTTAGATTGACCATTTGTCTGAGGATGAAAAGTTATACTAAAAGTTAGCTTTGTACCCATTGCTTGGTGAACACACTTCCAAGAATTGGAAATGAATCAGCCATTGTGTTAAAAAATAATAGATTTTGGTACTCCATGATATCTAACTATTTAGGCAACATATTGTTTAGCCAATTGTTCCACAAAATTACTAACCTTAATGTGGAAAAAGTGTGTAGATTTAGCTAAACTGTACATAATTGCCCATGTAGCATCATGTCCTCTGATGGTTTTGGGCAATCCAATGACAAGATCCATAGTTATCTGATCCTATTTCTCTTTTAAAATTTCAACCTTTTATAATTCTCTTGTTGGATGTTAATGTTTAGCCTTCACCTTATGACACATAAGGCACCTACTAAAAACTGGATGACATTATTCTTCATTCCATGCCATGAAAAGTTCTCTTTTTAGTTTTTGTACATCTTGGTCGCTCCTGGATGAATGTATAGTGTCTCGTGAGCTTCTTCCAATATCCATCTCTTCAAGTTTTCTTCATTTGGGATACATAATCTACTCTTATAGTAGAGAACACCGTTTTCCAAGATACTAAATTTTATTTCCTTAATTACTAGAGACTCGTTCTTGGTCTTAAGTCATGAGGAATATGCTTCTTCTTATTCTTTCATGTTCTCAAGGATGGCCGGCTAGAAAGATAAGTAAGCTAATCTTTCAATTTTCAACTTGATTCCTAATTATTCACAGTCTTTCTGAAAAGGTTCGGGCAACAATGGTATTGTCATAAGAGTAGAAACTATTTTCTAGCTAAAAGCATTAGCCAATCGGTTAGCTTTCCTAAGGTGATACAGGATTCACATTCGTAATCCTTAACTAAGTCAAGCTATCTCTATTGCCTCATGTTGAGCTCCTTTTGAGTGAAGATATACTTAAGGCTCTGATGGTCAATAAGAATTTACATTTAGCCTTGTATAAATAGTAAAGAAAAATTTTCAATGCAAACACTATCGCTACAAGCTCCAAATCATGCATTGGATAATTCTTTTTATGATCCTTTTGCTCACGAGACACATACGTGATCACTTTTTCATTTTACATAAGCACAGCTCCCAGATCTGTCTTTAACGCATCACTATAGATGACAAAATTTCCCATGTTTGGATATGGGATGGTCAATACATGTGCACTCGTAAGTCTCTTCTTTAGCTCTTGAAAGCTCTCTTCATATTTTTTAATCCACTCATACTTCTTTCCTTTTCAAGTGAGGTCCATGAATAGTGCCGCTAGTCTGGAAAATTCTTCGACAAAACGTCAATAGTAGCCTAGTAGTCTAAGAAAACTCTTGACTTCAGTAACATTTTTCAATGCTGGCCATTTGTTCACAGCCTCGACTTTAGTAGGATCAATAGAAACTCTATCTCATGATACCATATGTCCTAAGAAATAAACCTTTTCCTGCCAAAATTCACACTTGGAGGATTGGGCGAAAAGTTAATGCTCTTTTAATAGTTGAAGTGCAATCCTCAAATGCTCCTCGTGGTCTTCTAGAGTCATTAAATGGATCAAACCATTGTCAATGAAGACAATGATGAATTTGTAGAGATGATTCTTGAAAACTAGATTCATTAGATCCATAAATACTACCAGAGTGTTAGTCAATCAAAATGGCATAATAGAAAACTCATAATGCTCATAGCTATTTAAAATGCCGTCATTGGAACGTCTTCTTCCTTAACTCGATGTTTGTGATATCCTAAACGTAAGTCAATCTTTAAGAACATAGCTGTTCCTTTTAGTTGATCAAATTGATTATCAATCCTTTGGAAAAAAAATACATGCTCTTGATTGTGACTTTATTCAATTCCCATACACATTCATAAGGTTCCGTTTTTCCTCTTAACGAACAACATAGGTGCTCCCCATGACGAATAACTTGGTGAAATAACTCCTTTATTAAGATACTGTTGTAGGTGAGTTTGAAACTCCTTAAGTTCTATTGGAGCCATCGATAAGGAGCTTTTGAAATTGGTGTAGTACCGAACATCAACCCAATTTCAAACGTGATTTCTAGCTCTAGGGGTACTCTGGATAATTCATCTAGAAACACATCAACAAACGCCTTTACTATCGAACATCCTCTGGTCCTAACTAAGCTTCTTGGTCTTCGTTCACCATGTTCACTAAGTAACCCATGCATCCACTACCCAACAACCTTTTTGCCTTTAAAGAGGATATCAGTGCTTTTGGTGTCCTTGGAGTTTTTCCATTGTAAACAAACTTCTCGCTTTTAGTTGGCTGAAATATGACTATGATGTCAGTAGTTAATTTTAGCATCATACTTTCCAAAAAATCCATTCCTAGAATTATATCAAAATCTTGAATATTGGTTGTTATTAAATCGATAAAAAAAATTCTCTATTGCAAATGATGATTTGTACATGTCGTAACCAATGATCAAAACTCAATACCTTACTAGAAGGAAGTGTGGTCCTAAAAGTGTGTTCTATTCTATCTCCTTCAAACCCCATTCTTTTAGCAAATCTAAGTTATGCAAATGAATATGTGGCTCTAGAATCAAATAAAACACATACATCAATGTTGGCTACAAAAAATGACCTGTAACCACCATAGAAGTTTATGTTTTAGCCTCATTCTTGGTATAGGTGTAGATTCACCACTAGGTTTTGGAGTTTCAAGTCAGCTTGACTGATGTTAGGGCCTTCAATCTGAGCTTGAACTGTGTGAAGGTGGGTCCCATGAGGCCTCTACTGATTATGGTTGAATTAATTTTCATTAAACTGGTTCTGAGGATTGGAGAAACAATTCTTGGTATAATGTCCTTTATCACATATGAAACACTTGTTAGTGCATGCTTTGCATTCTCTAGCATGCTTTTTCCTACACTGATTACATATAGGTTTACTAGTCCCTCCATCATTTACTTGCTTTTGGGGTTGACCCTTTTGGTTCCCTTAATTTCCTAGGTTCTATTTTCTCTTGTTAATGTTATTATTGTTATTGCAGTTATGTCCAAACTAATTATTCTAAGTCTAACCTTGCCCAGTTTTACTACTTTGTCCTTCTGACTGCATAGCCTAATTCTGCTTTACTCAATCTTTCTATTCCCTTTAAGCTTAAAGATCTTAGCTCTTTCTGCCTTATCATGGTTAATTCTGAACTCTGCTCGAGTTACATGTTCGATGCAATCTTCCATGGATTGGGGTGCCTGACCATCACTATCCACAACCAATACAATGTCTATACGGAACATAATCAAAAACCTTCTTATTATTTCTTTATCTATGCGCACTAGCTAAGGACAAAGATGTGCCAGTTGATTAAATCTTTTCACAACATCATCAACCAATAGGTTGCCTTGACAAAAATTGCTAGATTCCTCTTGCTCTGCTACCATAGTTTCCATATTAAAATAAACCTCCTTGAACTCTTCCACAAAGTCATTCCAGGTTATTTCATCTACATTATTTCTTTTTTGTTCAACGTTTTGCCATCATCTTCTTTTGTCTTTGGTGAGGGAAAAAGATACAGATAGTAATTTTTTAAGATTGTTAAGTCCTATAAAATTTATGACCTTTTTGATTCTAGTAAGCCAATCATCTACTTCTAGTGGGTTCATAGAACCATCAAATTTTGGTGCCTTTATATGTTGGAACTTTTCATAAAAATCTGTGACTGGTGCAGCACCTACTACAAGAGCTGTAGAATTCTCTTATGGTGCTAGCAAAGTTGGTGGTGGCGGGTTTTCTTGTTCTCATGGTATTTGAGTTTGGTGAGCTAGCTGCTCATGTAATCCTTGTATTTCTTGCTTTTAAGCTTGGAGCCTTTGATGCATTTCAGTAATCATATTCATGAGTTTGGGATTCTAAATCCTTAGTCCTTCCATTGTGGATGATTACAATCCTATTGTAAATCATTAAAATTATATTAACATATGTCTCAAACATAAGCTCAGATATTTAAAGTCATATGATTTCATTTAAAATTATATAATATAGATAACATGTACATTACATCATTTTATTACTTAGTTATATCCATATAGCTCGTTAGTAATCAAAAGATATCATGTCTAGCTAGCATATTGTCATGCCCTGAAGAACGAGTAATGACGTGGTAAATTAGTTAAGTTAATTAAACTAGATTTTTTATTAAAACACCAATTAAATTTTTGGGATATTTTAAAAAACATGATAGTTTGAAAACACAACTATCATTATTTTGAAATAGTTAATCATGAAACAAAATAATAAAGACAAATAAACATGAGCCAAGCCCTACTGGACCCACATTAGAGTGCACACATAGTATCAACAATAAAATATTACAATCATAGTCTAATACAAGAGATAAAAATTTAAATAATACATGCCTTAATTAAAAAAGGAAATAACCTAAGCATTATTCCTACGGCTTACATGTCTACCCTGTAGCCTTCCAATTGATCCTAAGCTGCAGTCTACCTAGGGGAAAGGGTTTTAAAACAAACAAAGAAATTTGAATGGAAGGCTCAGTAGGACTAAATTTAGAAAATATTAATTTGAATATAAAATTTCGCATTCAGAAAAATATCAAAAAACAAAATGTGATAAATAAATGAGCAAACAATTCATTTAAATTGTTCTTACCAAAACAGTTCTTTGCTTGGTTAGAGAGAGTGAAACGCACAGAGAGAGAGAGGGAGTTGAAAGAGTGAGAGGGAGAGTGAGCGAAGCAGAGGAGGGGAAGAGAAGAACAAATAGAGAAAAGGTGGTTTTGCAGAGTAAAAACTATATTCCAATACATGGTTTTCCAAAAAAGGATATATTGGACACTTGACAAATTGTTTTGTTTAAAAATCCAAGATGAGAAATGAAAATAATTAAAAGTAGTTAAAATGATTAAAGTAACTTTAATTTGAAAAGGTCACAAAATAGTTAAATTATTTTCAAATTACATCATGGCACACTAATTCATTATTTCACTTACTAATCTTGCTTAATTAAATTCTGGGTGTTACAACTTTCCACCCCTAAAAGAAATTTCATCCTCGAAATTCAAAAACCAACCTGAAAAATAAAATAAATGCTGATACAACTCCTGCATAGCCAACTTTAATTCCCAGATTGCCTCATCAACCTTGTGGTGCTACCACACAACATTCGCTAACAGAATTCCACGGCGTCTTAAACCTGTCACTTTTTTATCGATAATCTAATCCTGTACCTCCTCGTAGGTCATGTCTTCCTGAATCTACATATCATAAATCGAGACAATCTTGCTTAGCCCAAGTAGACATTCCTAAAGCATCGACACATGGAATATGACATGAACATGAGAGAGTTCGGGAGGAGGATCAAGGCGATAAGTGATCACTCCAACATGTCGAGAAATCTCGAATCATCTGTTGTACCTCGTGCAAGTTCCCCACTAATACCAAAACACGAGACTCACTTACATGACGAAACCTTTAAGAAAATAGAATCCCTTACCTTGAGTTCTAGAGGTTAGCATTTCCTATTCGCTTAACTTTTTCGCCTATTCTGAGCAGCTGTCAACAGTTCACGAATTGGAATAACCTTTGCATTACTCTCACAAGACTTTTTAGGTCCAACAATGATCTTGTTTTTCGATCTTGCCCAAATCATTGGTGATCAACACGGCCGTCCATATGGTGATTTGAACGGTGCCACCCCAATGCTTACCTAATAACCACCTTATATGCAAACTCCATCAAAGTCTAAGACACACGCACATGATGTATCCTCGAGGGTCTAAATAACTCGCTCGGGCTACCCATCGGTCTGAGGATGAAAAGCCATGCTGAATCCAAGTCTTCACCTAAAGCTTCCTAAAACTTCTCCAATGCTTGGCATTAAGTTGAATATCTCTATCAAAGGTGATAGACAAGAAAATTCCATGCAACAACACTATATTCTCTAGATATGACTCTCCAAAAACTCACCTCAAGCACGTCGACTTAAAGGGAATAAATTGCGTTGATTTCATCAACCTGTCAATGACAACCTAAATCACATTATACCTGTGCTCTGTCCTCAGCAATTTAATGAGGCAATCTACCGCGACATGCTCTTGTGTTGAAGCTGACTAGCAGGCTTCTGATGCTCGGCCGCTACTTGGAGACAAATCACACACTTGGCTACGTACTCTTGAACATCGTTCTTTATACCTCTCCACTAGTACTGCCTTTACAAAACATGATATATCTTTGTGCTTCCTAGATGAATAGTGAACTAAGATTTGCAGGCTTCATCTATCAAGGCCTTCATCACTCGCCTGATTGCAAGCATTGCCAGACATCCCCTGAGATTACAACGACCCATCTACAGAAATCCTCTAGTCTTCAAACTGCTCCCTATTCTATATTCATGTCCACATTCCCTGAAGATGCTGGTCTCACTACTGATTTTGCTTCATCATCTAAACAAGTGCTAAGGTCGAATCCCTAAGCTAAGATAAGTCGATGCCTGATCGGAGTCCTCATGGTACTACAGCCTATATTCGCTCATGGTAGCATCTCTCAAAATCCTCTAGTGCCTAATATGGGCAAATCCTTCAAAGACTTCCTGCTGAGCACATCGGCAATTATGTTGGCCCTACTCAGATATTACTACAATGTGAAATCATGGTCTTCCATATTCCATCTATCCCCGTTGCCTCAAATTTGAATCCTTCTAAGTGAACGAATACCTTAAGCTTTTGTGATCTGAGAGAACTTCTAGTATTGCTCTATCCAAGTAGTGTCTCCATATCCCAAAGGCATAAATTACTATGGCAAACTCTAAATCATGCGTGGGGTAGTGCTACTCATGACGCCTTGACCATCGCCCATAAGCCACAACTCATCCACGTAGTATCAACACACAACCTAGTCCTAATCCTGATGCATTAATGTAGACCTCAAAAGCTTGTCAATACTCGAAATAATCAATACAGAAGCGGTAGTCATCCGACACTTCAATTCTTGGGAAGCGCATCTACATTTCTTATCCTATTCAAACTTGACACGTTTCCTGGTCAACCGCATCAATAGAGTTATTACCTTTGAGAAATCCTTCATGAAATTTTTACAGTACCTGGCAAGTCCTAAAAAGCTGCAAAGCTCAGCCATGATATTCGGTCATTCCCACTGTACTATAGCCTCCATCCTGGACCAATCTACTGCAATACCCAGCTCAGAGATAATATGCCCCAGAAGCTTACCTTCCTTGGCATGCAACTGGTGCTATCTAAATCACAAATCCACCCTCTAGAAATATCAACGACCTCCTAACCAACCAAACAATCCATCTATCCTGGGCAGTGGATACTTTTTCTTTACGGTGACTCGATTCAACTGTTGATAGTCAACACACAACCTGAGCGCACCATCAAGTCTCTAGCTAACAAAACTGGTGCATCCCATGCTAACCTAAATGTATCTTTCATCCACAAGTTCCTAAGGCTACTCCCTTAATTCCCTCATTTCTGTCGGCGCCAATCAATGCGGTGTTACAAAAATTAGAGCAGTCCTTGAGTACAGCTCGACACCAAACGCAATCTTCTCGTGCGATGCTAGTCTAGATAACTTGTTGGGAAATACCATCGAACTCATCAGCCACCATTGTCATTATATTTCTTCCTATGGCATTAGATTCCTCTCCTAGATCCCAAAGAAGTATATAAAGCATGCTAAGTTTCTTTGTCCATCTAGACATATTTCCATGAGTTACTCACTCATTTCTCGATCATTACTACCCTAGTAAATGATTATCGTCCCCCTGTTAATCATTAAAGTTACCTCTCTAATATGACAATCTATAGTTGCACCTTACGTGGACAACCCATGTATCTCTAAGATCAATTATGAGTACTCGTGGGGATCATAATCAAAGTACTCCCTAGAGTCTCCTCCCCAATCATTATCATACAAGGTATATATATATGATTAACATACACACCCACCCCAAGGGTGAGGGATTTACCAAAGGTACATCAAATTAGTCTATTCCTAATTCCAAGGCATGCACAAATAAACTCAAAACAAGAGAATGAATGGCACTAGTATCAAATAGAACCGAAACTAAAAACTAAAGAACTAGAACCATACCGTCGACTCTCACATTGTTGGTCTGAGCATTCGAACTCCCTGAAGTCATAGTGTAAACTGGAGCCTCTCCTTTGTCCCTATACTAGCGTTGCTACGTCCTAGGGTCATCAGCCGATACTGTTATGGAGAAAACTAATCAAGCTAAAGCCAAGGAAGTTGTTGAGGTGGAGATAAAGACTGAGGTTGGGGTTGACAACTTGCACTCTCTCCTGTCTAAGATCCTTGTCGAGTATTCCTTATTGGGCAACTCCTCCTAAAACGTCCTGACTATTGGCAAAGATGGCAAGGGTTGCTTTGTCCACTACTAGATGATATGCTACTTCCATTGCTATGCTACCATGCCAATTCTTTGCTTGAGCTTGGCAATTGCTACCTCCTTTATTGCTCCTTTAGGGTCTTCTTGATGTTCTCACTAGGTCCTCGTAGTAGAAAGCGTAATTTCTTCCTACTGATAGAGTTAACGACTCTAACTTATCTAATCTCTGAAGTCGCAAGGCCACCAGTTGCTGCCAAATGGATATCTTGAACCCTTCTTGGAACTTGATACACCTGTCACATTCAAAAACCACGGCTTATGGAGCAAACTTGGCCAACTCATCAAACTTTACCTTGTGTTCTCGAACTGTCATGTCACCCTATCCCATCTAGTACAATTCGGTGATCTTTTAGTCCCTGTATCCCTACAAAAAATAATGCTCATAGAATGATTCCTCCAATCTTTCCCCGTCGATATTCCTATCACTCTCGAAATGCTTCGTTTGCTTTTACCAGGTGTTAGCAATGCTTGCCATCTTATGGACTACGAGTTCCATTTTATACACTACCAGTTCACCGAAGGTATCCAATGCTTCACTACTAGATTTAACCAATATTTAGCTACCTACAGACTCCTATTCCCGTCAAAAGTTGGGAAAAGCATATGCCTAGGCTCCTTAAGGCACTAATGCTGGCGAAATTCCAAGATCTAACCCTCGCTGCCATTTGCCAAAAAGTGTCAAATGTAGCTCCTATCATACTTCCCTCATTTGTGAGGCTCGCATCAGCCACAGTTGGATGACGCTAGGTGCCATTCTCTCAATTCTAAAAACAAAATTGGACTACAATGGGCTTTTCACTGTCATACCTATGTGTGCACAATCCTAAGTTTCATAACCTTGAGCTCTGATACCATTTTATCACACTTCAAAGTACGAGTAATGATGTGGTGGATTAATTAAGTTAATTAAACCAGATTTTTAATTAAAACACCAATTAAATGTTTTGGGGTATTTTAAAAAATGTGATAGTTTAAAAACATTTTAAAACAACTATTGTTATTTTGAAATGGTTAATCATGAAACAAAATAATAGAGACAAATAAACATGAGCCAGGCCCCATCGAACCCACATTAGAGCGCACATATGGTGTCGACAATAAAATATTACAATCATAGTCCAATACAAGAGATAAAAATTTAAATGATACATGCATTGATTAAAATAAGAAAATAACCTAAGCGTTATTCCTACGATACACATGTCTACCCTGTAGCCTGCTAATTGATCCTAAGCTACAATTTACCTAGGAGAAAAGATTTTAAAACAAATAAAGAAATGTAAGCGGAAGGCTCATTAGGACTAAATTTAGAAAACATTAATTTGAATATAAACTTTGCATTTAGAAAAATATTAGAAAACAAAATGTGATAAATAAATTAACAAACAATTCATTTAAATTGCTCATACCAAAACAATTCTTTGCTAGGTTAGAAAGAATCTTATTGTCTTTCTTGGGCAAAACATATAAGTCACCACGTAGTGGTTCAACTGGGTTTTGGGACCTACTACCAAGGTCGCACTCTATACAACCCGATCTTTGATTATGGCATCATGCCCTTATGTGTATTTATTATTATTTAAATCCTATGTTACCAAATATTTTCAATTACATTCATTATTCGATTCATTATGAACATTCATTCTTGGACAAAAAGTGAAAAATACTAAGAAATTCATTTTTTTCATCATTCCTAAAAAAATAATTTGAAAGACTTTGTTTGGTATTAAGTCATTTTGTGGCCAAGGTCCTTTTTGAAAATATTTAAAATATTTTGTTATTTATTGAAAACATTTTGAAAGAATTTTTAAGGCCAAAACCATTTAAAACCTAGCTACCAAAGAGAGGTATAACTCCTACCTCGATACTCTGCATTGCGACTTAGCACCGCGATTCCAACTCGCTATACGTTAGCTCTACAAAATAATGAACAACCTTAAATAGGAACTGGATCCGTCAACATCTAGCTTAAGGTATTCTACGCAATTATACAATCTTATGGTAACTTAGTGTGCCATTTAGATTCACAAAATCATGCCATAAGTCTAAGGTTCCTATCTATAGTTTGAAACAGTGAAAACTGATGTAAAATCACAAATTTTTTAAAGTCTGGTCGGCCTGCTGAACCCCCTAGTCCGGCCAGTTTTGCCTACCAACCACGTGGGACAGACCTACTGAGTTATTCTAGGTTTGGCCTACTGAAAATATGAGTATGACTTGCCAAACTCATGAATCTGGCCTGTCGATGATCAAGATCGGCCTGCCAAACAGAAAAAATCTAGAAATTTTTAGCTTCGAGCCTCAGTCACCCCAAGTTCAAATATTCATTTCCAACCTATTTTCAAGCATGTATAATGATCATAAATGATAGGAAATCATACTAGAACACTTTTAAACACATTTAAACAAGATTTATATAGAAAATTTCAAAGAAATCCAATGAGAAAAATAGAAAAAAAGGGAAAAACTTGATTCAATCCAATTTGTATCAAATCAAACCTAGATTCTAGATAATTTGAGTTCTAATAACTTAGATTCAAGGTTTCCTAAGCTAAATCAAACTCAAATTTCCACATTCAAAGAAAAATCAAAGTTTAAGACAAAATTTGAACTTTTGAAAAAAGTTAAAATAACTTTGAATCCAAGCTTGAAATCAAGTTTATGGAGGCTCAATCATGTTCCTAGGCCTCCAGTCCAACTAAGAATCAAAACTTGAGCTTCAAAATTTTGAATCAACGAGAGAGAAAGAGAGAGTGAAATGCACAGAGAAAGAAAGGGAGTTGAAAGGATGAGAGGGAGAGTGAGTGAAGAACAGGAGGAGGACAGAAGAATAAATAGAGAAAATGGTAGTTTTGCAGAGTAAAAACTATGTTTCAACACATGGTTTTTCAAAAAAGGGACATATTGGACACTCGACAAATTATTTTGTTTAAAAATCCAAGATAACAAATGAAAATAATTAAAAGTGGTTAAAATGATTAAAAGTAACTTTAATTTGAAAATGTCACAAAATAGCTAAATTATGTTCAAATTATGTCAGGGCATACTGATTCACCATTTCACTTACTAATCTTGCTTAATCAAATTGTGGGTGTTCCACATATTGGACAAGGTCAACCTACATATGAGACTGTCGGGAGTTATACCATTTACCGGGGGTACTTACATACATGGTCAAAAAGGGTCATCACATTCCTAAGCGTGTTAGCCACCATATATATATATGTATATGTACATGTATATGTATATATATATATATAGAGGGTTACATCAACAACCTATTGCAAAAAGTGGTTGCCTTCAAAACATTTTTGCTCTTAATCATGGTCAACTTCTAACATATCACTATTTGGTAGTCCTCCTTCTAGGTATTCCACCTCATCCTCCCCTGAGTCTATAGAGGGGCCATTATTGGCATACAAAGGCTCTGGCGGTCTTGAAACATGCTTAGGCATGACCTGATCATCATCATCATTGTTTGGGACTAGTAACTGTTCCTTAGCGTGAACCAACTCTCCTATAATTTCTTCAAGATTATGAAAGTTACGTGGATATAATACCAACATTTGAATCTCATTAGGGACTTCGTTTGGTAAAAGATCATAAACTTATGTTAGTAGCGTTTCTAGCGCAATAGCCGGTACTATGATATAATGGAATCATATGATATAATGCTCTATTGTTTCTCCTGGGCATCATCCTAGATTTCTCGAAGATGGTCATAACACTGTCGCTGCTAGTCCCCTCAAATAAAGGGATCAACTAGTATTGGTGCATCGATAACAGGTGGGGGTGGAAGGGGTGTAAATTCTGTAGTGAACTACTCTCGAAAGCCTTGCCAATCATGGTGTTGTCCACATAGTCCGAGATTTAACCACCATGCTAATGCTTCTCCTTGTAGTCATCCTGATGCCAAAAGAACTTGGAGATGCGGCAGCGTATGACAAGATTGAAAGATGACCTCAATGGCATTGTGCTATGGCTAGATGATGTATAGCAATACATAGTAGGATGGGAGATACCCACTCTGCTACCAACTATGACGGCCTAAATTTTTTGGACTGTCTCTTAACGTGTTTTTAATCTTAAATAACCTTATTTACATTATAGAAAAAAGCAAACTTTTTTATACTATTTTTGGACCAATGGCATGATTTTCTATTTTAATTAACATATTTATCCTTTATTAACTTATACCATGATATAACATTTAATGTGATATAAATTTCACTTTAAGGGCAGTTTTTTACAAATTTTTAAGTATTTAAACTCATAAAATTTGTATATTAGAAATACCTCAAATTGCACAAAATTTTCGTACATAATACATATTAACATTATCCATAAATAATTTACATTTAATCATAATTTTACAAAATACGATTTATTGAGGAAATTTATTATTTAAATCCAAATTGATTCTATATTTAAATTAATAAATTTTCTCGAACATTACATAAGTTACACAAACTAAAATAAGGCATTTCCTAATATAAAAATAAATATAAATAAAGTGAAAGCTATTGTAAAGATACTTTCCCTAATATGCCCCATAAGATGGAGCTCTAATAAGAAGAGATTCCAATCTTATATGATTTTTTTCTTTTCTAAGAAAATAAAGATAAAATAAAATAGTTATATAGGGATAACAATTGTCAAGGGCGCATGTCACTACAAAGGAACGTCAATTGTTGAGGGAGTAAAGATCACAAAGAACTGACGAAAAGATGTGAAGGAGAGCTCAAGAGAACTATTGGAGGCACATTGCCTAGAGCATTAGAGGCACGCAACCTTGGGAGAGGGAAGAACACATTTTATGGATTGGAGGCACGATGCTTAGAGGCTTGGAGGCGTAATGCCTGAAGTTTGAAGGCATTTGGCCTAGGGTTTTGAGGCCTATAGCCTTAAAAAAGAAAAGGGAAAAAAAATTGAGAATCAAGGACTCGTTAGAATATAAAACTCTGATACCATATAGAAAGTTAAATAAGGAAAATAAAAGATAGAGAGAATAAGAATGCAAAGATTTAACATGGTTTAATAATATCCCTACATCCACGAATTACGAACAAAGTTGGAGAATTTTAGTAGTAAGGAGCAAATAAATGAGGCTTCATATAAATACACATTACATAGCACAAGAATGAGTAAGTTCCCAAAACTAAAACAAAACTTTTTTTAATTTAAAAATAAATACAAATAAAGTTAAAACTATTCTAAAGAAAATTTTAATAATAGAATTGACTATATAATAAGGACTTAGACTTCTATCTTAAAAGGTTAATTTGTTAAGTTGAGTGACCTAATATCTTTATAAGTTAGAGTTTATTATTGTATGTAAACGATATGAAAGTTGGGTTTATTTTTATCCTTACACACCCCTTGCAAGATAGAGCTCCTTTTGAAGTCACCAATCTTGTTTCTGATAGATCAAGCTGCTCGTTTGAATTGGTTGGGTTCTAATTCCATGTTAAACTTGCTAAAGACTTGGAGTTTCATCTTAAAAGATCAACTGGTTTAGTGAATGTCTGAATGTCCTTATATATTGAAATATTATTGTATGTAGATTATATGGGACTCAGGTTCTTTTACCCTATAAAAATACAGTCGAGTGGGCCGATCTATTTAATTTAAGATTGGTGACTCCAAAAAAAGCACTATGTTGCTGGGGCATGCAAAGAATAAAAGAACTCAAGTCCCATATCGTTTAAGTATATCAACAAACACTAACTTGTTAAGATATTAGACTACTCTACTTAACATGTTGATCTTTTAAGATAGAAGTCTAAGTCCTTAATAAGTCTCTAAGTTCCATTGAAATCATACCAATGTGATACAATGATCTTTCGTTGCTTTTCTTTTTTCGATACAATGTTTTGAAACCCTTGTGTTTCATCATACTAGTCCACAAAATGGAGCACAAAACCATAGAAGGCCATTTGTAATTGAGATTCAGTTAAATTTCACAACAAAAGCTACTCCCTTAAGCATTCCTAGGATTGGCCTTGTCTTCAACATTCACACATTAAGCAAGTGAACTTTCCATCTTGGAGAAGTTTTAACACAGTAGAAAAAATACCCTACCATGTCTAATAAGATGCAACTTTTAACCATTTTTCATCTTCATAAGGTTTTATTAAATTGTCATACTTTAATTAATATGATATGTTTCTAATTTGATATGATGATTAAACATTTATTAAATTTAATTTGACAGTAAAAAATTTTTTCATATACTTCTAAAACTTCTTTTATGAAACAAAAAGAAGAAAGAGAGAGTCTAAGATGCAGCCAAATACACTAGCTCATGCATTCAACTATTCTTCAATTATTATTTTATTAAAAAAATACAGAGCAATTATTAGTGTTTCAACTAATTTATCAACATTGTTTTCTGTCTCTCAAAATTTCATGTCATAACTTAACAAATTTCGAAACATGCTATTTGACTGTAATATTTTTATTCAAAACCTACTTCTTTAAAGCTGGCTTGTGTTTGCAGATCTTATGTTTTTTTTCCGAAAAAGAAGGTAAAAAAAAGTATTTTAACTTCTTCAAAATTTATATATCAAAGTTGAGTTAAAAACCCCATGAGAACACATAGAAAAGTTCAGAAATTTCCTCTATCGTTGAGGCACCTAAACCCTAGGACATAATCATATAGGTACATTTTTGACAAACCATGATGTCTTACAAATTAACTGTGTTAATCTCCAGCTCCATAAGAAAATAGTTTTCAGCTGATCATATTGCTTGATCACATGCCCTGAGATATCATGTACGCACGTAATACCTAAAACCTACTCGTCAGAAGACCTAAATTAATGTTTTTGTAAAATAGGAAACAGAGTTGGAAAACAAGGAAGGTATAACTAGTCATCATCCAATTAGGGAAGAAAGAATAATAACGATGTTGATGATAACAATAATAATAACAATAATAATAATAATGTTGCAAAATACTCATAATATTATTGGGATTGAAGGATCAAGGATCGGAATACATGATACAGGCCTTGTTCCCTGCATAGAGGGAGAGAAAATTGTCGGTTAATAAAGCATCTGCACCACTCAAATCCAAAGCAACATTTTCTAGGTTTAAATTAATATTATCAAGTTCATATATACATACATATATACATACATATACAAGTATTAGCACCATTACCTGCCGAGTTAATCAAAAGATTATGGCCATATAAACTAATCAAAGCCACTAGACCACTTCCATACACAAGCGCATTAATAAAGATGAAGGCAAATTGATCCTCTGGTCGAGCATGAGATATTCATGAATATAAAGAAAAAAATCAAATAGTATGAAATATATTGATAAGCCACAAGAAATTTCCCAAAATGAAAAACAAAATGCGTCTGCTGAACAAAAAGAGGCGTGCACATGTGCGTGCTGTATATTCTTGTGTCTATATATGGAAACAGACAAGAAAAGGGTCAGCAGTTTCAGGTGGATCTTAAGCAGCAGGTAATAAAGGCCAACTCTTCCATGCGATTTATTTTCTTATTTCCTTCCTTTATTGTTCATGCCAAACACAAAATCTTATATATGTAATTCATAAATCATAAAAGTGAAAGCATATAAAGGTAGAACTACAACTGGGAACTTGATTAACATATTTACATATAGACACACACACACACACTCATATATATAGTTTGAAGAACTATATTTAAGAATCACCTAAATTAAATGAAAAATAAGATGTGCGTGCGTGTGTGTTATAGAAAGAGAATATTTCTTTATTTTGCAATAATAAACAAAGGGATCTGTGTTAATTATGTTCTTAAATCTCATAAACTGCGGCAGTGACAATCATGTAGTAACATGCGTAGATCTGTCTGTTAAGTTGCATCTATATATTGCTAGCATACTTCAACTAAATTACGAACATTAATGAAGAGGAAAAACTCAGAAAAAATTGAAGAACATAATTATTTTTCATCTTCAACCAAAGATAAACACATGTATTCTCTTCCCTAGAATAACTATATATAATTTATCTCCAAAAAAAACTACAAATATATATATATATATATCTGTGTGTATATATGTAATAATGTATACATAGTTATTAATTAATTATCACATTTTGGGACTACACATACATATGTATATACATGTGTTTGATTTGCTCAAATAATCAGTTATATTATAATCACTTGAGATGCTACAACGTACATGTTGATCAACTAGAGAGAGAGACGGGGGAGATCTAGCTACGAGAAGAAGTGGCATATATTTCATCAAAGATAAGCAGGAGAAGAGAGCGGGTACAGCTTGCTAATTTAAACCCATCAAAAGAAATGAATAATCCGCTGATGATCGAGAAAGCTGTACTCTCTCTCTTCTCCCGTTAGTCTTGATGATCGAGAAATGATCCCCATTCTCACCGGTCAACAATAATATGCATTTTTTTCCTCTCCATGATCATCTCTATATATGCACAAGCATCGATTATTATTTCGTTTGTTAATTAATTGAATCTGGTCATATATAAAATATTAAAAAAATACTAGCTACAGTTTTTGGTGACTTGAATAGCTAGTAAGGTGATCAGGACTAATTTTTCTCTTTTGGAATTGCAGGTACGTCTAGCGATAGTCAAATTGCCGGGCCATGCTGTGCCCACTAAACGACATGGAACAATTAATGATTCAATACCAGACGACAACGAAGAGAAACGCAACTTGAACGTTCTAAGGGTCCATTAACGGGTCCCCATCTGCACCGCACACCGACCGCTGTAGATATGGATGCCTCTCATGATCAAACGCATATCCATATATGTGTGTGTGTGTGTGTGTGTGTGTGTATTGCAAACCCTCAAATTTGACACCCGGACTTGTCTGACGCTGCTAAAATTTTTCCTTCAATATATCAACATTATTATATACGTTCGTGAAATACTTAGTTTTCTTCGGTGTAATACTCAATGCTTGCCATAAATATTCGACTACTTTTATTAAGTGTTAGACTAAACTAAATAAGGCATTACATGAATGAACGAAACAATATTAACATATTGAATGAAAAATGTTACCAATACCAATGAAAAATGTTACCAATACCAGATTATTAAAGTTGCCGGACTAGAGATATATATATATACATATATATAATGTATTAGAGAAAGGTTATCTCTTATATATATAATTATTTTTTAGGTAAATAGCTCTAGAGGTTCTTGAACTTTTAATATTGTAATAATTGGTTACTCAAATTAATTTAAAGAGCTAAATTGGTCCCTAATCTTTTAATATTATGACAATTTAGACCTTGAATTAATTTAATAGGCTAAAAAGACCCTAAACTTTTAACATTGTAATAATATGATCCTTAAATTAATTTAATAAGCTAAAATAATGATGACCGATGTGTGGCACTATGACAACTAGTGCTATAGTGTGGCTAGTAGGACAAGGTAACTGGTAGGGTAGCTATGAGGTGGTTTTGTTGTGAAGTGGGTGTAGTGAGGGTGTGATGCAAGATCAGTATTATGGAGAGGAGCGTAGCAGGGTGAAGGCCATTGTAATATTTTCCATTTAACACTACTAGAAATTATGCAATACAATACGTTTAATAAACAATGGTTTCTTAAAAACCATCATGTTAGACATGAAAAAACACATAGGGAATACACATAAAACACAAAAACTGTCGAGGTAGTAAATAGAAGATTCCACGATGGTTTTTCGTAAAAATCGTCGTGGTAGGAGGCATATTATATTACGATTTTTATTAATAACCGTCATATAATAAACGAAATATTTCATGACAGTTTTTGTGAAAAACTATCATGATAGGGGGCATATTATACAACGGATTTTATTAAAAAGCGTTGTGAAAGATGGTTAGCGAAAATTGAAAAGCCTGCCTTTATCACAATTAATGAAATTTTAAAAGGCCCGCTCTCTCTCTTTCTTATTCGAATTAGTACTCAAACTCAACCCTTTTCTCTCTAAACCCAGTCCTACCTATCTCTCTAACCCTCAAATCCTCTCTCTCTCTACTACCACCGTCGCCATTATCGTCTTTGCCTCGACCCAACGTGCTGCTATTAGCCTCGAGGCCTCCACAACTTATGAGCTCATCACCATCCCTCGTTTGTGAAGGTTCTTCTCTTCAAGTGTCTTCTTTTGAGCTCATCACCTCAACCCCGTCATTGGCCATGTCCGATTGCCGTTTGATAACATTTCATTTCTTTTTTTATTGTTTAGTTTTTTAAAAAAAAATTAGCTATGTAGTTTTAGTTTTAATTATTTATGGTTTGTGTAAATTAATAATTTTAGTTGTTTAGTTCTAATTTTAGTTTTAGCTTTAATTACTTTATATGCATTTGTGTATGTGTTTATATGTAATGCCCACTACATGTTTGATGAACTCTCTAAGTGTTCTTCTCTTCAAGCTCATTGCCGCCATGACTCCGCCATTGCCTGACTCCAATCACCGTTTGATAACTTTCCATTTCTTTTTTTATTATTTAGTTTTTTTTTTAATTTTTAGTTATATTGTTTTAGTTTTAATTATTTTATGGTTTGTGTGAACTAATTTGTTTTAGTTATTTAGTTCTAATTTTAGTTTTAGTTTGAGTTTTAATTACTTTCTATGTATTTGTGTATGTGTTTGTATATATGATGCCCACTACACGTTTGATGAAAATCCTCTATGACCATCATAGCAATTATTTATATTTTTTGTTGCTCAAAACTCACTAGCAATTATTTAAGGTTTGTGTGAATTAATTATTTTTAGTTATATAGTTTGCTAGTTAGTTTGTAACTTAGTTTTGTTAGTTTTAGTTTTTGTTATTTCCACGTTCTTTATATTAACATTTGTTATTTAGTTAATGTTTGTATATGTGTTTGCGTGAATTACAATCTATATGTGTTTGTATATGTATTTTTGTGAATTATTTAGGTTTTAGTTTTAGCATTGTTAGCATATGTTTGTATGAATTATTATTTAGGCATGATTGCTTAGATATATGTAGTAGGGTAGATATATGATTCTAAAAAAAAATTTTATAGTTCAATGTAAATATATGATTTTACAATCAGGGCCCTGTATTGCTGGATAACATATGGGATTAGCCATTCCATGAAAAATTTGAAATTCTAAAAATTTTTCTTTTTTCTTTTTTTTTTTTATGATGATTGATCTTCCATGACAATTTTTACTAAAAACCGTTGTCGTAAGTATACCTTACATGATGGTTTCTACCAAAAACTGTCATAGAAGGTAGAAAATAACAAAGATAATACGATGGTTTTTAATAAAAACCGTCGTGTAATCTACACATTTCACGACTTTTTTTTTCAAAACTGTCATATTAACCTCTTATAGACATGCTTAATACCCTGCCATTAGCGGTATTCTACGACAGTAGAAAACCATCGTAAAAAGTCTCTTTGGTACCACGATAGAAGATTTCACAATGGTTTTTGGATCGTCGTGATTGCTTTATACGATGGTTTTAAACCGTCGTAGAATCCTCAATTTTGACTAGTATAAATATTAACAGTAAATGATAAATAGGACTAATTTTTCTATTGAAAATTAATTTAGGGACTATTTTAGCTTATTAAATTAGTTTAAGAACCAAATTGTCATTATACTAAAAGTTCGTGGATCATTTTAGTCTATTAAATTAATTCAATAATCATATTATCATAATGTTAAAAGTTCAAAGACCTTTAGAGCTATTAACCCTTATTTTATTCGTAGTTTTAATTTGTTTATATAAATTTATTTAATTAGAAAATCTCTTAATTTTGATAGATTAATAGTCTTGAATAAAGTACTTGATTTTGTGCAATTGTAATATTTTTTATATAGAGTTCAATGTTAGAAGTGCACCGTACTAGTGAATTTTCTATATTTTCTTAGTTGGGGAATGTAGACATTTTCTAAAAGTAAAATATGTATTTTCTTTTCTAACTTTGATTCTATTCTTTACTTCTTATTATAAGGTATTATAGTGATTCATACTCCAATGAGTTTTTGATCCTATATGATTGATGCAGTTATTTTCTCTCCACATACTCTTTCAACTTTAACTATTATTGTCCCTTTCCCATGCCCTTGAAAATTTTCATGCCTTCCTTGTGCCCTTCTTTAAAATTGCCATCCATGTGGCCTAACAGCCTTCCTCCCTTAACCATTGTCATTCTCATGCCCCTATTCTCTCCATACTTGTCATCCCTACAATCTATTACAGTCTAAAATTGTAATCTTCAATCGTTAGTTTCATTACATGGGGACATATATATTAGGGAAATTTATTTTTTTATTTATATTTAGTTGTATCAAATCTAAATTAGGTCCCACTACAAGAATGACTTTTTGTTGTCGCAAAAGATAGAAAATCATCACAAATAAATTTAACTAGTCACAAATTTTTTTTTTTGCAACAAAAAATAGTCGCAAAAAGGTCACCGCAATTATGTTGTCGAGCTTGTCAATGGTGTGACGTGGCCAACATTTTTAGTGACGACAATTTCAAATAATGTGGTCACAATTAATTGAACTGATGCTGAAGTGGTATCATTATTTACAACAACTTTTCAAAAATGTTATCGCAAATATATTTTGTTTCTTTTTTTTTTTGTCATCGCAGATAGTTTTTTATCAAACTTTTTAATATATTTTTTAGTAAATACTTTTTATTAAATTTTAATATTTTTTAATAATTGTTACTAATTTTAAATAGAACTAATCGAATATAATAATGAAAATAAAAATTTAATATTAAAAAAAGACAATTGATAATACATTGTTCTAATAATAAAATAAAAACCAAACTGAACATAATGTGTTGAAATATTGAATGAAGAAATTCTAATCCCCTAAATTTGTAGCGCCATCAGTGCCATCATTGTTATCGTCAGCGGCGTCTAGAGGAGGTGGAGAACTTGGAGAAGAAAAGTTAGAAGAGTCATCAAAGGTAGGATTTGGACTCTAGGGAGCAACTGGCCTACCAACTTCATCAACGTCCTGTGGCTCTAGTACATATTCATGTTATACTCGACCGATCTTTGTACAAAATCTTCCACATATAGGTCAACAAGCATCGAAGATGTTCTATCTGACCGAGAGCTAGAGGATTAACCTGTCTCCTTGTAACGATGCATATTAGCCTAGTTGTCTATAGCAAACATTGGCTACTGGGTCACTGTTAGACATGTATGCCCTAAGGAGTAAAAATGTAATGAGTTTTTGAAGACATTTTTATCAATAAAGAATTCATTTATTATTCATATACCAAATCTTGTCCTCTTTACATTCATATTTGTTGAATGTATGATAAGCAAACAATAGTCTGAGACTGTCGGTCTAAACCTTTAAGAATTGAGCATATGATGGACAGATTATGTAGAAGACACGATTCTTAAGGTGACGGTCTAAATCATAAGATCCGCAATCGAGGGAATAAAGTTGGGCGCTTTATTCATGTAAAGATTGTTATGTTGTCTATATCCCTATTGGGAGATGGTTTGTCTTGACCATCGGAGGTGGACTCCGTGAATAGAAACATTGGCACGTTGTCATAGGTGACGATGTGTTAGATCGGGACATAAAGTGAATTGATTTGGATTAATAATTCTGTCTTGGCAAATCGATTCACTTTAGACAATCATTTG
>CAMOHE010051147.1:33256-48469 GCA_946598075.1 Artocarpus hirsutus
GTAGCTTCTCCTGTCATAATTTAAAATTAATAAGTTAACCATAATAATAATAATACACAATCCAAGTACTCAATTTTCCATAACAAATTAAATCAACATCAATACAAGAAATTTAAAACTAATATAAATTGAAACTCTTTAATATTGTACCTTTTTAAAGTGACTTTTTTAAAATTTACTAGCAGGAGGTCTATAACACCCCAATATTAATTAAGTGTTATTAGAATATAAAATGGTAGATTAATGTGCCATAATGAATATTTTAAACTTAATTCGAACACTTTGTGGAATTTCTAAATTAATGTTGTTTTAATTATTTTGATAATTTTAATTACTGTAAATTATTTTTTTTATTTATCATTTTGAATTTTGAAATAAAACAATTTATCAAAATGTCTGTTTTATAAAACCGTGGGTAGCATGCAGTCTCTGCACAGTGAAACCGTCCACGTCTCTCTCTATTTATACACCTCTCTCCCCCTCTCTTTCACTCAACTCTCACTCTCTCTCTCCCTCCCTGTGCGTCTCTCTCTCTCTTCCCTCTGCCTCTCTTTCTCTCTCAATTTTTCTCCAAAAATCTTGAAGGAAAAATCAATTCCAAGCTTTGGGTTAGCAGATTGAAGGTTCGGGAACTTGATTTGGCAACCAAAAACATGATTCAAACCTTGAATTCGAGGTTAGTTTCTAAATTTCAAAACTTTTTTTCAATTTTTTAAATTTCT
This sequence comes from Artocarpus hirsutus, assembly GCA_946598075.1. Lineage (NCBI taxonomy): Eukaryota > Viridiplantae > Streptophyta > Magnoliopsida > Rosales > Moraceae > Artocarpus > Artocarpus hirsutus. Next base: position 33,979 of record CAMOHE010051147.1, read on the forward strand.
TAGTATTTTGAAATCTAAGCTTTTCTAAGCTTAGAAAACCATTAATCTAAGTTAGAGGAACATAGAATAACTAGGATTTAAGCTTTGTTTGATCTAAAATGGATTTACATCAAAATTTTTTATTTTTCTTCATTTTTCTCTAATTTCGGTATTGTTTAAAATCTTTGTCCAAATCTTGTTTAAATTGGTTTAAAAGTGTTTTATGATGTTCTTCTATCATATATTGATGTTACCCATACCTGAGAATTGAGAAAAATAGGTTGAATTGAAGATTTGGGCTCGGGAGGCCAAAATCCCATGTTTGAAAAATTCTAGAATTTTTCCAAATCGGCAGGCCGAAGTTCATGTTCGGCAGGCTGAATTCATATGACTAGCAGGCCAAACCTGAAAAAGTTCAGCTAACCAGACCTGGTTTTTTGGCCAACCGAACCAAGGCTACTGGCAGGCTGATCGGGCATGGTGAGATTTTGTTATTTTTCACCCATTTTCACCGTTTTAAATCCTAGTTTAGATTTTAACAACATAGTATAATTTTGTAAACCCAAATAGCACATAGACTAGGACACCATGAGATAGTTTAGTAGCATAGGATATCTTAAGCTAGATACTGATAAACTTAGTTATTATACATTTAAGGTTGTTCCTAGTTCCGCAGAGCTAATGTGTAGCGGACCGGGATGTGGTGTGGGACACTGACATGAGTATTGAGGTAGGATTTCTACCCCTTCTTTGGTAGCCAGTTTTAAATGTGTTGGCCTCAAAGGAATTTTTAACAAAAATGTTTTGAATGATTGGTTAAAAATATATTTTTATTGACTGATTTCATAAATGGTAGAATTGAGGTGGTTTTCATAACAAACCTCATAATGAATGTAAATGATTATATTTGGTAAAAAGATATTTTAATAATCATAGAGATATATATATAATTATATGTAAGGGCATGATGCCATATTAGAGATCGGGTCGTGTAGAGTGCGACCTTAGGGACAGGTTCTGAAACCTAGCTGGGCCACTACGATGGTGTTACTTATATGACATGTCCAGGAAAAGAAAATGGTATTCTTTCTAATCGACCAATAAACTGTTTTGATAAGATAAACTTTTATTAAATTTTTAACTATTTATTTATTTGTTCTAATTTGTTTTCTATACATTTATTTGAATAATGAAATTTTATTTAAAATTTAATATTTTAAAAATGTAATCTTACTAAGCCTTTCACTTATATTTTCTTTGTTTTAAAATCTTTCCCCTCTAGGTGGATATCAGCTTAGGATCGAAGAAGAGTCTACGAATAGGACATTCGAGCAGTAGGTTATTTAAATTATAAAAATCAAGGCATGTGTAATCTTAGCTTTCTTTTCTTTATTTTGGACAGTGGTTGTAATTTAATATTGTTAGTACTTTGTGTATGCACAAATGTGGGTCAATGGGACCCATTTTCGTTTCTACTCGTTTCTTTATTATTTTCTCATTGTCCACTTTTTATTTTTATTTTTTTAATTATTATAATTGCCTGATATAAATAAAATGTTTTTAAATTATCACATTTTATTAATAAATTTTAATTCTAAATCCCAAGTTTTAATTAAATCTTCACTTAATTATCTTAATTAAAATGCCACGTCACCTCCTGTACTCTAGGGCGTGACAGAATGGTATCAGAGCTCAAGGTTATAAACCTTGGAAATTGTGCACACATAGGTACGATAATAAAATACCACTGACAATCCAAATTTTATTTTTAGAAGTGAGAGAATGGCACTTAAACGTTGCTCGACAGCTGACGCCGAGTTCGAAAGTGATGAGGGCATGATGAGGGCAATATTTGCTGCATTTCGACAGATAGCAGCAAGGGCAAGACTGGATGATTCCGAGACTAGTCGCTGACATTCGTATTTTAAAGAATTTTGACGTGCATCTGTACCGACCTTTGACAGAAATGGGGACCTATAAGTGGTAGAATATTGGCTAGATTCGATCGTGAAACACTTGGATACACTTAGTGTGCCAGCGGAGTATCGTGTAGAATTTATGGCATATAAGTTTAAAGGTGGTACTAATACCTGGTGGAAGCAAGCTAAACGTTTGAAAAACAATGGTAACATCAATTGGGACAGGTTTGAGAAGCTGTTCTATGATCAGTACTTTTTGTAGGGATACAGAGACCAGAAGGCGGCTGAATTCTATAGGTTGCAATAAGGTGACATGTCGGTATGAAAATATAAGGTAAAGTTCAATGAATTGGCCAGGTTTGCTCCCTCTGTAGTGGCATTAGAACGTGAGAAGTGCATTAAGTTTCAAGAAGGACTCAAAGCCCCTATCTGACGGCAGGTGGTTGCCCTGCAACTCAGGAACTTCAGAGGGCTTGTGTCATCAACAATATCAGTGGAAAACAATTATGCACAGTACTGTGAGAATCAAGCCAAGACGTTAGGAGGACCACAACGGAGCGACAAAAGGAGCACCAGTAGTTGAACAATTCCGGGAAAGAACAAACAGGGTGGCATGAACCAGCACTAGGCGTAGTTACCCCTACAGCTTCCATTGTCATTATTGCCAACAGCCGGGCATATCAAGAGGAACTGTCCGATCAGGAATGCTCGTTTAGGCCTTCAGACAAGAGAAGGAGCTAATCGTCAACCCTAGCCTCAGACTCTACCTCAGCCTCAGCAGTACCCTCAGCTTCTGTTCCATCAGTTCTCTCCTCAGCAACTGCCTTATCCAGCACAAGGATACTAACTATAAAACTTCCAGCGCAATGCCCCTCAGTATTGAGTGCCAAGTATAGCCAGTGTGCAGTCGCCATCATCGCAGTAATATCAGCCAACTAAACCAGGACCTAGCAATGTTGATAAAGAAAAAGGGAAAGCTCTAGTGCAAGTTCACACGATGACATCAGGGAGTTCAGATGCTCAGACCAGTAAAGCAATTGTCGATGGTATGATTATGGTTTCTCAGTCCTTACCACATGTATTATTTGATACTGATGCCACTCATTCTCTCATTTCGAGCTCTTTTGTACATGCCTTAGGATTAGAAATATAAGAGTTTGATGAACCCTTTGTTACAGCTTCACCCTTGGGGCGGGTGTGTGTAAATTGTATATATAAAGATTGGGGATGAGATATTGAAGAGTGATTTGATTGTAATCCCTATGAATTCATATGATGTAATCCTTGGGATGGACTGGTTGTCCAAGTATAATGTAGTGGTAGACTGCCAACTTAGGAAAGTAACCCTAGTGTCCGATAGGGGGATGGTGATCACTTACTAGGGTGGTGGTAATCGGCTGATGAGTGAGCGTCTCGTAAGGGTGTGTCTCAGAGGGCTGAAGAACGCTGCTTGCTATGCCTTTCTCCTTAACCTATAAGGAGATTCTAGCGCCTTGAGAAGAAACACAGCAATTCCAGTGGCAGATGAATTTGAAGATGTCTTCCTCGATGAGTTGCCAGGATTACCATCGCATCAGGAGATCGAATTTGGTATTGAATTGCTTCTAAAAACAGCATCGAATTTTGCAACACCTTATCGGATGGTGCCGGTAGAGATGAAAGAACTCAGAAAGCAGCTTCAGGAGCTTACTAGTAAAGGATATTTCTAGAATAGTACATCACCGTGGGGAGCACCGATTTTTTTTGCAAAGAAACATGATGGAACCCTCAAGTTATGTATAGATTATCGACAGTTGAATCGGGTCATGGTGAAGAACGAGTATCCTCTGCCCAGGATCGATAAGTTGTTTGATCAGTTAAGAGGTTTGCGGTTCTTCTTAAAGATAGATTTAAGGTCAGGATATCATCAACTCAGGATTAAGGAAGAAGATATTCTCAAGACAGCTTTCAGAACCCGGTATGGGCACTTTGAGTTCTGGGTGATGCTATTTGGATTGACGAACGCTCCGGCAGCCTTTATGGATTTGATGAACAAAGTATTCAGGCCCTATTTAGATCAGTTTATGATTGTATTTATCGACGACATCTTGGTCTATTCTAAGACTTGGGAGGAGTATGAGCAGCATCTCAAAATCACGCTTTAGACTCTACGGGAACACCAGCTCTATGCCAAGAAGGAAAAATATGAGTTCTAGTTGACAGGGGTCAAATTTTTGGTCACGTCATCTCCAAGCATGGTATTTCAGTGGATCCATCTAAGGTAGAAGCCATATGGAGTGGGAATGGCCAAGGAATGTGGCAGAAATTCATAGCTTCTTGGGACTTATAGGGTATTACAAGACATTTGTAAAGGATTTATCGAAGACAGCAACACCGTTGATAAGATTGATCAGGAAAAATGTCAAATTCAAGTGAGATGAAGAATGTGAGCTTGCTTTCAAGAATTTAAGAATCGATTGACCTCAGCTCCAGTATTGATTATTCCTAATAGTGATGAGTCGTATGAAGTTTATACAGATGCATCGGGGCGCGGTCTTGGATGTATGCTGATGCAGCATAAATGCGTGGTGGTGTATGGATCGAGACAGCTACAACCTCACGAGCAAAATTACCCTACTCACGATTTGGAGCTCGCAGCAGTGATTCACGTGTGGAAGATCTAGAGATGTTATTTGTACAGGGTGACATTTTAGGTTTTCTCTGACCATAAGAGCCTGAATTATTTGTTTACTCAAAAGGATTTGAACTTGAGGCAGTGAAGGTGGATGGAATACATGAAGGATTATGATTTCATGCTGTAATACCATCCTAGGAAAGTTAATGTAGTCGCGGATGTGCATAGTCGAAAGTCTTCAGGGATACTTGCATGTTTGGCTCTTGAAGATTGGAAAAAAGATGCAACAATGAGTGAGTTCGGGCTATAGTATTGTAAAGACTACGATCACGTTTTGGTGTACCACATGGAAATGACCCCAGCTCTTGTTCAGATGGTGAAGCAGAATCAGTGGCAAGATCAGCATCTACGAGGAATCTGGATGCGAATCTAGAACGAAGAGCAATTTGAAGAATGGAGGATGCATGAGAATGGATCGTTGTACTTCAGGAGCACCTAGCAGTTCCAGCAATTGCGGAAGTAACAAAGGCTGTTATGGATGAAGCCCACAAGTCTCAGTTTGCCATTCATCTAGGAATTACGAAGATGTATCATTATTTAAAGAGACAACATTGGTGGAGAGGTATGAAGAAAGATGTCCAAGAATATGTGGTTAAGTGTACGACTTGTCTTCAGGTGAAAACCAAACATCAAAAACCAGTAGGTTAGCTTCAGCCACTTCCTATTCTAGGGTGGAAATGGGAACATATCATGATGAATTTTCTTACTAGATTGCAAAGGACAGAGCAAAGACATGATGCAATTTGGGTCGTGGTCGATAGGTTAACGAAGTCAGCTCATTTCATTCCGTTTAGGTTGACATGTTCAAGGAGAGTTCTCAGATAATTGTATCTACAAAACATAGTGCAATTGCATGGAGTTCCTTCATCCATCACCTCAGATAGAGACACCAAATTTAATGCCAAGTACTGGAGAAGCTTTCAGGAGGCCTTGGGTACAGATTTAAATTTCAGCACAGCGTTTCATCCTCAGACTGATGGGCAATCTGAGTGGGTTATTCATATTCTCGAAGACATATTACGTGCTTGTGCGTTGGATTTTGGCGGGAACTAGAAGAAATATTTGCATTTGGCGGAGTCGCATACAACAACAGCTATCAATCGAGTATTAGCATGGCATCATTTGAAGCACTATATAGACGACCGTGTCGGTCATCGGTGTGTTGGGCTGAACCGAAAGATAGAGTTATTCGTAGGCTAGATGAGATTCGCGATAACAATGAGAAGGTCATTGTAATTCGAGATCGATTGAAAGCAGCTCAGAGTCTGCAAGAGTTACGCGGATAAAAGGCATCAACCCTTGGAATTCGAGGTGAGAGACTTTGTTTTCTTGAAGGTATTGCCTCGTAAGGGCATCACGCGATTTGGAGTAAATGGTAAACTCGCGCCAAGATATGTTGGACTGTTCAAAATTACCAACGCATGGGTGTGGTTGCTTATTGACTCAACCTTTCTTTAGAACTTTTGCATGTTCATGACGTATTTCACGTGTCGATGCGTCAAAAGTGTCCGCCTGAGCAAGACAAGATCGTCTCGTTCCAAGACGTATAGATTTAGGAAAACACGATGTATAAAGAAGTGATGATCCAAATCATCGATCGTAAAGTGATTAGCTTGCGCAGTCATGAGATCCCATTAGTTAAGGTCGTGTGGCAGCATCACGGGGTTGATGAAGCCACTTGGGAGTCAAAGTCGCTGCGGGAGTTGTATCTGCATTTGTTTTGTTTTTGAATCGATTTGTAAATTTCAAGGACGAAATTTCTTTTAGGGTTGGAGAGTTGTAACACCCCAAAATTAATTAAGTGTTATTAGAATGTAAAATGGTAGATTAATGTGCCATAATGAATATTTTAAACTTAATTTGAACATTTTATGGAATTTCTAAATTAATGTTGTTTTAATTATTTTGATGATTTTAATTACTGTAAATTATTTTTTTTATTTGTCATTTTGAATTTTAAAATAAAACAATTTATCAAAATGTACTTCTATTTTATAAAATCATGGGTGGCACACGTTCCATGGTTTCTATATAGTGAAACCGCCCACGTCTCTTTCTCTATTTATACCTCTCTCTCCCCCACTCTTTCACTCAACTCTCACTCTCTCTCTCCCTCCCCGTGCGTCTCTCTCTCTCTTCCCTCTGCCTCTCTTTCTCTCTCAATTTTTCTCCAAAAATCTTGAAGGAAAAATCAATTCCAAGCTTCGGGTTAGCGGATTGAAGGTTCGAGAACTTGATTTGGTGACTAAAAATGCGATTCAAAGCTTGAATTCAATGTTAGTTTCTAAATTTCAAAACTTTTTTTCAACTTTTTAAATTTCTTGGTATTTTGAAATCTAAGCTTTTGTAAGCTTAGAAAACCATTAATCTAAGTTAGAGGAACATAGAATAACTAGGATTTAAGCTTTATTTGATCTAAAACGGATTTAAATCAAAATTTTTCATTTTTCTCCATTTTTCTCTAATTTCAGGATTTTTCAAAATCTTTGTCCAAATCTTGGTTAAATTGGTTTAAAAGTGTTTTATGATGTTCTTCTATCATCTATTGATGTTACTCATGCCTAAGAATTGAGAAAAACAGGTTGAAATGAAAATTTGGGCTCGAAAGGCCAAAATCCCGTGCCTGAAAAATTCTAGAATTTTTTCAGATAGGTAGACCGAAGTTCATGTTCCGTAGGCTGGATTCATAAGTTCGACAGGCTAGATTTATATGACCGGCAGGCTAAACCTAGAAAAGTTTAACCGACTAGACCTGATTTTCCAATAGACCGAACTGTACAGTTCGGCCGGCTGAACAAGGGCAACCGGCAGTCCGACCGACATAGTGAGATTTTGTTATTGTTCACACGTTTTCACCATTTTGAATTTCGTTTTAGATTTAACATAGTATAATTTTATAAACCCAAATGGCACACTAGGACACCATGAGATAGTTTAGTAGCATAGGATATCTTAAGCTAGATATTGATAGACTTAGTTATTATACATTTAAGGTTGTTCCTAGTTCTGCGGAGCTGACATGTAGTGGATTGAGATTGTGGTGTGGGACACTGGCACGAGTATTGAGGTAAGACTTCTACCCCTTCTTTGGTAGCCAGTTTTAAATGTGTTGGCCTCAAAGGAATTTTTAACAAAAATGTTTTGAATGATTGAATAAAAATATATTTTTATTGACTGATTTCATAAATGGTAGAATTGAGGTGGTTTTGATAACAAACCTCATAATGAATGTAAATTATTATAGTTGGTAAAAAAAGATTTTAAAACTCATAGAGATATATATATATATATATATAATTATGTTTAAGGGCATGATGCCATATCAGAGATCTGGTCGTGTAGAGTGCGACCTTGGGGGTAGGTTCCGAAACCCAGTTAGGCCACTACAATGGTGTTACTTATATGACATGCCTAGAAAAACAAAATGGTATTCTTTCTGGTCGACCAATAAACTGTTTTGGTAAGATAAACTTTTATTAAATTTTTAACTATTCATTTATTTGTTCTAATTCGTTTTCTATACATTTATTTGAATAATGAAATTTCATTTAAAATTTAATGTTTTAAAAATGTAGTCCTATTGAGCCTTTCGCTCATATTTTCTTTGTTTTAAAATCTTTTCCCTCTAGGTGGATATCAGCTTAGGATCGAAGAAGAGTCCATGAATAGGACATTCGAGTAGTAGGTTATTTAAATTATAAAAATCAAGGCATGTGTAATCTTAGCTTTCTTTTCTTCATTTTGGACTGTGGTTGTAATTTAATATTGTCAGTACTTTGTGTGTGCACAAATGTGGGTCAATGAGACCCATTTTCGTTTCTACTCGTTTCTTTATTATTTTCTCATTGTCCACTTTTTATTTTTATTTGTTTAATTATTATAATTGCCTGCTATAAATAAAAGGTTTTTAAATTATCACATTTTATTAATAAATTTTAATTCTAAAACCTAAGTTTTAATTAAATCTTCACTTAATTATCTTAATTAAAATGCCACGTCACCTCTGTACTTCGAGGCTTGACAAGATCAAAGATTTACTTTTAGTTTTTTGTGTTATTTTATTTTTTACATAGACACATAATTTATCTTGTTCAATAATAGATAATTTATTTTTAAAAAAATGTATTAAATAATAAAAATAAAACTATATTTTTTTTATCATGTGAATGTACAAATATTACATATGTTAATCTTATAATTAAAATAAAAAACTAAAACTATAAGCATATTCATAAAATATGTCTACTTCTATCATTATATATCTTTACAATAATTTTATATGTAGTTTACCAAATATCCTCAATTTGACTTTTGGTATTCACAACAACTTTGAAAAGAAATTTACTAAACGCTTATTTGCTTCTGATCCACAGCACAACACAACAAAAGCAACAACACAATACAACAATGCAAAACTAGCTCATATATATTTATATAATGTAGGGAAAATGAGGGAATTAGGCCATTCTTAATTGGGAATAAAAATAAATAGATCAAAATGTAACAGTGTTTAGTAAATAGACCACTTAAATTAAAACAAAATTTACTAAAACACAGAATTTATGTTTAGTAAATGTAATGGTGTAGAAAGAAATACAAAAGAGCACACAAATAACAAAACACAGAGATGAAAAGAAAAAGAAGAAAAAGAATAACAAAGAGGAGGTAAAAGAGGAAATTCAAGTGTTTAAAAATATCACGTAATTCCAAAAATGTTGTGTATTAAAATTTTTTTAAAAATGTACTATTTACATACTTAAAAATTGAAGTTGTAATATTTGGTGCAATTTTCCATAGTGTATCAAGGCTTAAAGAAAACATTAGAAAATGATTTGATCAAAACAAAAAATAAAAAAAGAACTTAAAGGAAAAAAACTCTTAAAACTTAAAAAACGATGAGAGGAAGTGATAGAATGGCATAGTTGTAATAAAAATGCAAAAAGGATGATTTATAATTATGCTTTATTTTTATTGGAAATTAAGCTGACATGTGACATAAAAAATAACTAAGAGAGTGAGAAAACAAATGACAAAAAAGTGACTCTAATATTTCTCTATATACATTCAACCAAAGTGCAATTTAGCCCATGTGCCTTATCGTTTATTTTTTGAATCTTAAATTTTCACACGTGCCTAATTAAATTTATTTTCCTAATTTTGTCCTATTGAAATAATGTTTGTCAAATACACCCTCTATTTGAAAATTGGCTTCCAGCTTTGTAAGCCAAAAACAAAAAACCATTGGTATATATATCTAGCTATTGTAATGTCTCCAAGAAAATAAAATAGACATATAAGAAAAAATTGATTTCCATGTCTGTATTAGAATTCATTTATATATATATATATACACACATACACATACATACATATATGTGTGTGTTTGTGTATAGCCGGAAATTTCACGACAATATATCCATTATAAATATGATAAAAAATTAAAGTATCATAATATGTGTGAAAAGACTTGTGTTGGCCACGTCCACGAACAATATATATGTGTTTACCGTATATATAATCGTAGGGCCCCACATTTGTCATTCTCCAATCAAATGGTAAAGATGGGGTAAATGAATTACGTTGACGCATAAATGTTGTAAAGTTTAAAGAAAAATAAATCAATTATTAACTGAACAGAATTAGGTGAAAAATGGTTATGTCTTAAAAATCTAGAAATTAATAAATATGATTAATTAAAGATTTTTTTTATAACTACTCTATTAAGTACATGAGGAAATACAATTTTAGAGTTTAAAAACACAAATTTCTATAAGATTCAATTCAAGGCTAGAAATTTTCTACAATATTTAGAAAATTCATAAGTTTTAAATCGCGAATTATTCATGATTTATGATTATTAATTTTCTCAATTAACATGCATTTTGAGAGTCTTAATAATTACAAGACTTTAGTAATAAGCTGAAACACCCGTTATTTTAACGGATATGATTTTTTATAAAAAATCATATGAATAAAATGTCACTTTAGTATTTCTTACCAAGTCTCTATAGGAAACATTCAAAATTTACCTATAACCCACTTCTACCAACCTTGTCCCCCTACATTAATGTTCAATTAAGTAGCCTCTTTCTCATTTGGCTCAAGGTCTCCGAAGGAGACATAGAATTAATTCACCTCAATTACTAGGAGACATTGATATATTTTCTCAACCACCTTTTAATGCTTTATTCATCTTCTTCCACAATTTGCCCCATTTGTTCCTCTCAATTATGTTGGCATTATTTACTAAAAGTCTCCATAGGAAACATGATAATATTTTCTTCTAATGCTCATTTGTTTCTTCCTACCACTTTCCCCATAAACCTACAATTATCTCCCGCTCCTCAATTATTTTGATGCCTATTTATTCAACCATCACCACTCTCTTCTCTAGTTTCCCATTCTCTCCTTTCTCACATCAATTTCTAACTAAAAATACAAGGCATAAAGCTCTCTTCGTAGCCAAGTAACTATAATTTTCAGCCATGTTTGAAGCCGCTTTGGAATCAATTCAAGCTTGATTTTTAACCCAAACTTTGGTGTTTTTCAAAGGAGTTTTGAGGTAGGTTTTCTTTAATTCAAACTTGGCTTTAGTATATATTTTCTCCATATTTAATGCATATTTCCTCATTATTTGTAAAAAAGGCTAGAGATATAATTTGATAATGATTTTGGTACAAAACTCATGAGAATATATTTATTATGATCATATAATGCATGCTGTCTATTTTGGAACGGTTTTGAAATTTTGAATAAGAATAATTTGCTTTGGGTTTAAGAAAAACTTAACATTCCATAAACCTAGTATTATCTCTACGGGCAGTAGCCCTTTCTTAAAATTCTGAGATTAGTTGAAAATGAATTTTGTAAATTGGTTTACATATTTCAAAAGTAGACATCCTAAGCTTTCCAACGAGCTATCATGAGCCTAAATTGGAGTTGTATTTTATTTTCTATGAATTTTTTAATTCTTGGATTGAAAACTAGTAAACCTACCAGTGGCAGTATATCACCCGTCTACCTTAAGTAAACCATCTGTTAAGCCATGTGCTAATTGTAGATAGTGAACCCAACTTTGCTCACCTTCTAATCTCTTAATATCTTGTAACATTTCCAACATTATCCTAAGTGATTTATGAATCTTATTAGAGACTAAAGTATATAGATTTACACTTAATTCATTTATGGATGTGGTTATATGTTATGCTTTAGTTTTAATTGTCTTTATGCACGACTTAGGATCAAAGGTGTGTAGAGCTAACATTAATTAATTTCGAGATTAAAAGATTGTTGAGAAGCTTGAAAGGTAGTGATTCTATTACTCATTTTTGTAAGGTTTTTATGGAATTAAAATTGATTCTTTTACCACAAGATCTATGTATCTATGTTGAACTGCTATTATATGAGAATCACATATGAAACTATGACTCGCCCTGTATTGATTAGCGAGGAACATAATGAATTAACATATGTTGTTATAAGTTGGAAAGCATGGTTAGGAAAATTGACTCTATAAATAATGATGGAACATTGAGAAATGGTGAGACGTGAAGTGGGCGGCGGTTACGCCCTTGGGCACGAATACCCTAAAAGGTAAAATAGGAGGAAGGTGATGACGCTTTCTTGGGTCGAAAGTCCCAGAACACACTGTACAGGAATCAACTTGGTGAGGACTCGGGGCTTGATGCCCCCTCACTGGAATACCCTCAAAATGTTTGGAGGGTGGCCAAGTACGCCCATTTGGGTTTCGATAAGTTGAGTGATACTTTATGTAATGTGGATACCTAGGAATAATTATGAATGGTAATATTGTATATATGTATATGTATGAAACTTGGTAATGATTAACTATGATATCCACGGAATATGATCATAATAAATATCATAATTTGGATAGCGATGAAAACTAAGCAGATTTAATGTGGTAAAGAATAAAACCATAAGGTGAGTAATAGTTTTCCCTACTGAGCATGTTGTCGCTCATTCCCTTATATTTTCCTCTTTTCAGGACTCACTAAGTGTGAGATGGTTACAAGAACAACAGTTGAGGAAGCTATGTAGTTATATTACATTGGAATTGCTTTGAATGCAAAGAATGATCTACATGATAATGTAAGCATCGATTGTTACTTTCTATGACTGTATTAAGATTTGTTGAGAGTTGAAATGATGATGATAACAGTTGTATATTATTAAATTTAAGGTGCTACATTAAATTGTGGTTTATTTATTTATTTATGTTTTATTTTTATTTTAAGAGTTTCTATTCAAGTCCCGGGCAAGTTACTTTGATGTTTTATCTTTATTTTCTGATTTTTATTTTATTTATTTAAAAACTGTTAACCCCATATAGGGGCGGTACATAAACAATTTTGTAATAGCACAAGTTAATGTGCTTTATGTATGAAATATATAGCAAAATGCGATGATATGATAGTACATTTGAATAATAAAAATAATTATTGGTGTGCTAAATTAAGCTTTTATGATTCAATAACTCTATGTAATGGTCAAAGTAGTTGCCTATATAAGAATCTAATTAGAATATCTAAATTGAGATGAATTCATAAAAAGGAATTTCTGACAATATAATTATACGGAATTTCTATATGATGCCAGTTTAACAAAGAAGATCTAGATCATAGTGATCAATCAGCTCAACACCACAACTTAGAAAATAGTGAACATAAAGTTTATGAAAATAAGATCGATCTCTAAATTTAATGAGATCATAAGCAAGATAAGGATCCTATAAGCCATAAGAATTTTTGGAAGTTTAAGAATTCAAATATCCTATATGTATATAATTAGTTATTATACACTTTAGAAATTACGTAAAGTTTATTATTATTATTATTAGTATACAAATAATAACAATAATAATAATATAAAAAGAACGTTAATGGAGTCCACAAGCATTGGATGAGCCTTAAGGCAATGCAATATCACAAATGAATTGAATTCAAATCCATAAGGCGAATAAGAAAAATTTAACAAAATCCATCAATTGGATACGAAACCAAAATGACGTTTAATCATAAACTCTCTGGGTACTTACCCATAAAGCACAAAATTATACTAAGTTTAGAATTTGAATTAAATTGACTTGTAGATAGTCAATCCAATTTACAAAACTATTATAAATTATGACTATTATTCTTGTGATAAAATTAAAAGTTTTGAAACACCCGTTATTTTAACGGGTATGATTTTTATAAAATCATATGAATAAAATGTCACTTTAGTATTTTTACTAAGTCTCCGTAGTAAATATTTTAAATCTACCTATCACTCACTTCTACCAATCTTGTCCCGCTACATTAATGCTTAATTAAGTAGCCTCAACTACTTAGAAACATAGAATTAATTCACCTCAACTACCAAGAGACATCGATATGTTTTCTCAACCACCTTTTCAATGCTTTCTTCATCTTCTTCTACAACTTACCCCATTTGCCCCCTCAATTATGTTAACATTATTTGCTAAAAGTCTCCATGGGAGACATGATAATATTTTCTTTTAATGCTCATTTAATTCTCTCTCACTCCTCAATTATTTTGATGCCTATTTATTCAACCATCACCACTCTCTTCTCTAGTTTCTCATTCTCTCCTTTCTCACTTCAATTTCTAACTAAAGATACAAGGCATAAAGCTCTCTTTGCAACCACGATAGCTATAATTTTCAGCCACGTTTGAAGCCGTTTTGGAGTCAATACAAGCTTGATTTTTAACCCAAACTTTGGTGTTTTTCAAAAGAGTTTTGAGGTAGGTTTTCTTTAATTCAAACTTGGCTTTAGTATGTATTTTCTTCATATTTAATGCATGTTTTCCTCATTATTTGCAAGAAAGGCTAGAGATATAGTTTGATGATGATTTTGGTATAAAACTCATGAGAATATATTTATTATGATTATAG
>CAMOHE010051148.1:511-14418 GCA_946598075.1 Artocarpus hirsutus
GTGAGCCCACACTCACTCTGATCGTGGATAGAGAATAGCAAAGAAGACCAGTTGGTTGAGACTCTTCTAGAACGTTACTTCTCTACATAGATTTTGGGAGCTTTTCGGCGTATACAAGGTCAGTAAGATCAGGTTAATTTATACATATAGCATGTCAAACTTGTGTTTTGAAAAATACTCTGATTTAAAATTTTTAAAATTTTTAAAATTCCATTGCGTATTATTTTTTCAACACACCTACAAGGAATGAGCTAATCTAGACCATTAAATGAGATATCCAACAACTATAATACGAGAAGAAAAGGCGGGCTAGTTGAGGAATTATTCCAGCCATTGATCTAGTCTTTAGTAAGCTAATGAGCTAATCTAGACCATTAAATGAGATATCCAATGACTATAATACGAGAAGAAAAGGCGGGCTAATTGAGCAATTATTCTAGCCATTGATCTGGTCTTCAATAAGCTCAATGGATAGCTCAGATTGAAGGATCACGTGTATAGGGCTACACGTTGCAGGAACCAATTCTAAGACACCTACATGGGCCCAGCCACTAAGATGAGCTTGTGGGATGCAAGCACCAATGGAAGCCAAACACATGTTAGCATGTACACTCACAGCTGCTGACTAAGCAATGACTGGATTTTGACTGGCGAATAAAATCCCAATACGTGGTGTTAACTTGCTAACTCTTCGGGTGGGGGGGTCGTTGACATGACAGAGGCTGAAGTCTTTTAAAAATTTTGTTTTTGACCTAGGTTTTGAAGTTTCTTGCATTTATCTTCCTATTTCACCCCTGAATCAAGATTTCTTGCATTTTAGCCCTAAAATATTAATTATTTAAAATAAAAATTACTAAAATAATTAAATATTTTTACGTACTTAACTAACACAAAATAAGTTAAAAATTAAAAAACAAACTTTAAAATAAAATAAAAACTAAAACTTAAACTTAAAAAAAAAAACCTACTACTTTAATTCTATTTTTTAAAAATTAATTATTTTACTTAAGAAAATAAGTCTTAAAATTATCAAAAATAAGATTAAACATAAAAACACAATAAAAATTTATAATTATATATATTTTACAAAAAAAAAAACAGAAAAAATACTAAAGACAAGAAAAAATGCTTAAATAGAGGATTGAATAATAAATAAAATGCTAAATAAATTATTTTGAACATTGTAAAACATGTATTTTTATGTGTTATCAGTAGACATTATAAGGATCAATGCCCTAGGAAATAGGTACTTTAATTTTATTTACAGCATTTTTGGTTAAAGGAATACTAATGTGAATATTTCGTATACTGACAATGATCCTGATATTACATTTATATGAACAATTGTATATTGAACAAGCATATGATCTATGACTATTATAACGAAATATAAGAATTGTGTATATATGAGGTTTATATTGTTATAATAGGTTTTTTAAGGAGCAAATATTTTATTTGTAATTAAAATATTTTTAAGTTAAATGAATAAATAAATAATAATGTGAATATTTTTGGTATTCACAATAGTCATCTTGTTACTTTCATTTTAATGATTGAGCACTTTAGCAAATATGTGAAATGTCACTCTTACAACTAAAACTTGGCTTCAAGCATAAATGGGGGTTTATACATGAGTAAATAATGTCAAGTTAATAATGTAAATTATATATTCTTTTGTTTATGTATATAGTTAGTGTTGGAAAAATAGTACGTAACGAAATTTTAAAATTTTTTATTCATAGTATTTTCTAAAACACAAGTGTGACATGCTATATGCATTTGAGTGTCGAAAAACTCCTGTAATCAATGAAGAAAAGTAACGTTCTAGAAGGATATTAACCAACTGGCCTTCTTTGCTATTCTCTATCCACGATCGAAATGAATGTGGCCTCACGTTGTTCAGCTTCTCCACTAGTTGGCTCTCCTTTTAATTGAGAAATACCTAAAGCTATAATTCGTGATTTATGAATCATAGCTCTTCAGGGAGTTTCAGAGTCTTACCAATAGAGTCTCACTCTAGATTTCTGAACTAATCTAAATAATAATGAAACTCACTCCCCTTTTATAGAGGTTGGGCCTAAAAGTCAGTCCTTATCAGATAAGGCCTCAAAAAATTTGAATCAGAATTAAATCAGAATCAATATCTGATAAAATTCCATGAGAAAACGAATGATCCTTTTATCGTCTGGTCAATAGGCTGAACTGACAGATCGGCCTGCCAATCCTCCTCAATCGACAGGCTGATCCCTGTGAATCTTTATTTCCCACTTGGGATTCTATGGATAGAGCTTTAGTTTTAATACAAATAACCCAATAAAGAAGTTATTTGATTAAAACAGTCATCTCTAGAAAATCTCTAGGAAAATAAATATTTCTGATAATTCAACAAGTTATCTTGAATTTATGTATTCAAAATTAATCCAACCGATAAATAGACATGAATTATCTAATCCCGATAATTTAACAAGTTTATCTTGAATTAAGTTATCATAAAATTAATTCAACCAATAAACAAACATGAATTAGCTGATTTTACCGAATTTTAGCCAATCTGATAAATCTGACATAAGTTATTAATTATTGGAAAAACATACTGTATCGTTACAAGATTTTTGTGAGCTAACAAAGGGGACCAAATGGACCTATATAGTTCAAGCTCCCGATAATTATGAAACCCAATATCCCAAATATACATTTCATAATTATCAACTCTAACGTTACTTCACTAAAAGCTTGGAGCTATACTCTCGAACTATACAGAAGTACGAACTTTGTATAGCTAAGTCTCCATGACATATCATAATGTATCGTATCCCCATAGGATTATCCATAATTGGCTTAAGGATAAGTTTTGTCTTACCTTCCTGATTATTTTTATCTTATGTTCCATTATCTCACCAACAAAAAACTTACCATTCAAAGACGGTATACCATTCGGTGATACCGATGTATCCAAATGGTTGAGTGTTTCAGTTTTTCAATCACAGGATAACACATATAAGAGGATATTAACTACTACTAAAGAAAAGCTATGGATTCTATATCTATGAATAATCAAGAGTTACGCTTCCAATGTATCGGCATGCGCACTACTATTGAAATATGGATGTCATCCTTTGGTACATCAAAAGACATAAGTTAAGACAACGGGTCTACTATTCATCTCAAGATTAAGATACAATATATATAATTATCTAAAGTGAATCGATTTTTCGAGACAAAATTATTAATCTAAATCAATTCACTTTATGTCCTGATCCAACACATCGTCACCTATGATAATGTACTAATGTTTCTATTCATGGAGTCCACCTTTAAAGATAAAGACAAACCATCTCTCCTCAAGGACATAGACAACATAACAATCTTTGCATGAAAAAAGTACCCAACTTCATTCCCTCAATTGTAGATCTTATATTAAGACTGTCATCTTAAGAATTGTGTCTTCCGCATAATCTGTCCATCATATGCCCAATTCTTAAAAGTTTAGACTGACGGTCTTAGACTTTTGTTTGCTTAACATACATTCAATAAATATGAACATAAAGAGGACAAGATTTGGTATATAAATAATAAATAAATTCTTTATTGATAAAAATGTCTTAAAAAACATATTATATTTTTACTCCTTAGGGCATACATGTCCAACAGTTATGCACTTCATATATGATAAGGTTGTATAGGGATCTACATTCAATTAGGAAAATAGTTTTCTAGGCCGTCATGTCTAGGTTGTCAGAGTGAATTGACTCCATAGTAGATATGTTGGTATTGTAGACATAATGGTGCTCATACACTAGATTGAAACTTAAGTTAAATTGATTTAATAATACTTTTGTTTGACTTAAATCAATTCACTTTGACTATCATCTATGTATAGTCTTAATCGTAAAGTGTATTCATGACTTCATGTTTATAGCTAGTTTATATCTTTTGATATGCCAAAAGCTAAAGATTAGGGAAACAAATGTTCTATTATCAGTATATTGGAGATGCAACCTATATTCAATGAAAGAATAATTTACAGATGTAAAATCCACAGATCTTAACAAAAAATCAATGTTACCCTTATAAAAGCATTACTAGGAAATTGGAAAAAGCACAGGGTCTTAATCATCTAGGTATATATGATAACCGAATGGTTTTCTGTTTATAGTTGTTATGAATAGAGTTTTCCAAGGAAATGAAATTAATGGAACTTTAAAATAAAATAATCAAAAGGTAAAACAGAACTAAGTCTTTCATCTGATTATGGATAAGTTATAGGGATATACATACTTTGAGAGGTTGTGGACAACTTTGGGTTTATAGTGGAGTGACATCAAAGTTGATAATTAACAGATAATTCTTTAGAATAATTTTATTCATTTTTATTAGAGCCAAGTTCCAATGCTACCCCATGAATTCCTTGACAAGATATGCAGATATAGTTTGTCACAAGTAATACAAAATTTACACGTGCCAATTGTTCCGATAATATACACGCCACAATCTAGATGGACTGTGTGCCATCAAGTCCAGTTCACCTAGACTGTAGGCACCAAGCAGAGGAGATGCTAGATAATTTATTATTTAATTAATTTCAGAAAAATATTTGTCCAAGTCAATTATCAAGATTTGGATCAATTAATTATTTAAATTTGTAAGAGATTTGGAATTAGATTCATCCTAGATGATGTAGGAGATCACAAAATCCTACATAGTAATTGAAAGAAGTTTGTATCCTCCTCTATCGGGGATTAGGGTGTGACACTAGGATAGGGCCAATGAAGTTGTCACATCTTTCAAGGAAAGGGATGAGAAATATTTCATAATTTTGATTGACTTCAAAATCCTCTAACCAAGCCTATAAACATAGGCCATAGGTCCTAATTTATTCTGAAATTGCCATGGTACAAACTAGAAGGTAGAGCTTAGATTAATCTTCTTTAATAATCCTAGCTCATCTGTACTATTGTGGTTGGAAAGAAAGTAGTTGTGGCGGAGTTCTGTTGAGTTGTTCCGATACACATAATAGTTGTAGGAAGAGACATGGCATAAAGCTCTAAAGTTTGAGACCTTTAGATAGTTAGATTTGTTGACTTTGGTCATCAACAAGTATGATTAATTGGAATTTTATTTGTAGTTGATAGTAACCTTCGTTTGATTATGAGTTATTAATAAAAATTTTAAAATTTTGCTACATCATTGTATCAGTTTTTCCAACATGTACGCAGATAAAAACAATTCCAGATTGATAGTCTAAATATATTGTCCATAGTCAATATATAAAGTTGAGCACTTGCTATTGTAATAGAGATCTACATCTAATTAGGGAGACAATCTATTTTGATCATAGGAAGGGATTGAATTGATGGCAGACACAATGTTATAATAGATGTAGTGATGGTCATATATCATATTGGACCTAAAGTGCAACTAATTTAATAATAATTGTATTTAACATAAATTAACTTACTTCAACAATCTTCTATGTGTCAAGTAATCTTAGTCTTGAAGTGGACTCATGACTCTATGTTTGTAGTTTGTATCCTTTAATATGCTAAAGCAAGAATTTTGATGAACGAAGGTTCCCTTGTTGGAATATTAGAGATGCAACCTATAAAGCATAATCTAGAGATATGGAACAATAGCTTTCTAACAAAAAGTGAATGTTATCCTCCAGAAGCACTATTCAAGAAAATGAAAAAAGAACAAGGTTATGGTCATTTAGATATATAGAGTAACTAGATGATCTTTAGTTTGTATTTGTTACGAATAGAATTTTGTCAAATAAGTGAAATAATAAAACTTTAAGATAAAATAATCAAGAGGTAAAGCAAAATTTTTTGTTCACCTAATTTTGGATAAAATATAAGGATACACATATTATGAGAGGTCATAGACAAGAATAATTTTGATGACTCATAAAATTGGTACAAATTATCAAAAATGCAGCTTCAGATCTGTAGTTGAGTGATATCAAAGTTAATAATTAAGCAAGAAATTTATCTAGGATTAATTTATCTATTATTATTAGAGCTTGATAATACAAGCCTATCGAGTCTCACTGCTAGCTCACTAACTCTTTTTAACTAACTAGACAGATGTAGTTTGCCACTGAGAGCACATAAATCTATGCGGAACCTACAATTGGGTCCGTGGGACATAAGGCATCGCCCAAGATTAGATTGATGCTGGTCACAAGCGTACAATGTCTAAGGATTGGCACACTAAGGAGCAAACATTTTATTTGTACTTTATGACATTTTGGATTAAATGAATAAATCAATAATAATGCAAATATTTCATGTCTTAATAATGGTCCTCATATTGGTTTCATTATTATGTTTAAGCATTTAAGCAAACATGTGTTCTATGACTATTATAAACAAATCTTGGGATCGGGCATATATGGAGTTTATATGTGATATAGATACAAGACCAAGATAATAGTTTAAATTATATGGCCTGTACTCTATGTATTTAGCTGGGAACTTTATATAAGACAAGACTGTGATGAGGATCTACGTCCAATTAGGGAGACACTTTATTTAGGCTGTTAGAGTAGATTGACTCCATAGTAGACACATTGGTGTGGTAGACCTAATATTAGTCACACGCTATACTAGACCTAAAGCTTAGTTGATTTAATAATAATTCTATTTATCTTAAATCAATATGCTTTGAAAATCATCTATGTGTGATCTTAATCTTAGAGTGGATTCATGTCACACCATGTTTATACCTTGTATCTTTTGATATGCCAAGGGCTGGAGTTTCGATGACCAAAGGCTTCATTATCGATATGTTGAAGACACAATCTATATTTGATGAGAGCATAGTCTACATACATGAAATCCATAGTTCTCTAGCAAAGAGTTAATGTTATCCTCCCAAAGGCATTATTTAGGAATTTGAAAAAGAACAAGGCCTTGGTTATTTGGATACTTATGGTAACCAAGTGATTTTCCATTAGTATTTGTTATAAATAGAACTTTCCAAACAAGTGAAATAATGGAACTTTGAGATAGAATAATCAAAAAGTAAAATGGAACTAAGTCCTTCATTCGATTGTAGATAACCTATAAGATACGCATATGCCTGAGAGTTCATGGACAAGACTAATGAATAAAGTCTCGTAATACAATATCTTATTAAGAGTGCAGCTTTGGTTCTTTAGTTGAGTGACACCAAAGTTAATCATTAAATATATAATTAATCGGGAATTAATTTATTCGTTATTATTGGACCATGATAGACATATGTCCATTGGGTCTCAATGTTAATTCACAAATTCCATGACTAGTTGTGTAGAACAGTTTACCATAGGTAATATAGAAGGTTAGCTAGACAAGTTACTAGACCTATCAGTGTGCAAGCCCAATAGTTCAGTTAGACTGTATGTGGTGCCTAGTACGGTCTTGTTGGACTGTGGGAGCCTACATGGTGGTAGTTTTAAAAATTAGTTATTTAATTAATAATTTCAAAATAATATTTATTCAAATTTAATTACTGGGATTTTATGATAATTAATTACTTGTATTAGAATAATTAATTTAAATCCTAATTCTATTTGAATTAAGATTAAAGATTTTTAAATTAGATAATTATCATGAATTATTAAATTCTAATTCAAATAGAATTATTTGAATGAGAATTATCCTGGATGATGCAATTAATCACAAAACCGTATACTATGATTGGCTAATATTTTAAATCACTCTGTAATTGAAGCTAGCATGTAACATTGTGATAAGCACAGTGAATGTTGCATGTAAAGCAAATAGGGAAAGGAGAAAATTCTCTCCTGCTCTTGAAAGACTTCTACCTCCTTCGACCAATACTATAAATAGAGGCCTTTAGTCCTCATTTTTTCTTGTACTGCTATTGTGCAACTTTAGAGAACTAAGCTTTGATCACTCTCGTTTAGTGTTTTTAGTTCCTCAAAGCACATTGTCAAGTTGTAAGGAGAGTTGTTGTAGTGAGATTCTGCTGTGTTGTACCAACACGCACAAAAAGTAAAAGGATGAGACATAGCATTGAAGATTCAAAAGTTAAGATTTTTCTTTGATCAGTCAGACGTGCTGCTTCTGATTCATCAACATGTGTGCTTTTATTAAAATTCTAATTATTGTTTATAGCAACCTGAATAAGA
Organism: Artocarpus hirsutus; assembly: GCA_946598075.1. Lineage (NCBI taxonomy): Eukaryota > Viridiplantae > Streptophyta > Magnoliopsida > Rosales > Moraceae > Artocarpus > Artocarpus hirsutus. Next base: position 8,649 of record CAMOHE010051148.1, read on the forward strand.
TTCTAAGTGATTATTTTTTTTTTTAAATTTCGTTGCGTCACTAAATCGATTTTTCAACAATTGCTATTGGAGCCTACTCAGGATTATGCTATAAGCATGAATTAGATGCCTAACTAATATCTCCTATGCTATGAAGATATTTTATAGAGTTGGCACTCTAGGATTTACATATGTGAAAATTAATATGCGTAGGGTTCGTATTAATTTTTGTTATCATAGAATTTACGTTGAATGATAATTATTGTTATTTATTTAATTTTAATTTTTGTTGGTTATGGTCCTTAGAGATTAGAAAATTGTATCTAGGATTTATTCATTGTGTTGTAATTATAATAGGGCACAGTTTATCATCATCGCTTAGAATTTATTTTTTTATAGAAACTGGAAATGATTAGGATTTTCTATCTAATTAATTCTATGAAGAAGGAACATGAAGATGGAGCATTTACAATTTATTTTTTGCAAAAATAAAAATATACTGTTGAACAATTACATGACTGTATGTTGTTTTAGGGTTTAGAACCTTTTAGAATTTGGAACCCTAATGAAGCTGCATGGGGTTTTTTTTTCTTACAACCTGATAATTCTACTCACGAGCAGAATTATAAACAACACCCTTTATGGAGGCTATCTTCAGCTCAAAAATGCCAGCAATGTGCTGGCCCGTATGCATTTAGAGAAAAAAAAAAGCATAAATCCCCCCTAAATGCCCTAAATTATAAACAAATGCCCTCCCAAAAACACTTAGTAAACTGTCCCTTCGTTAGAAATTGGTGATTTATTAAAAGTCTAAATAATCCACCCTTCTCACTCCCTCATGCAAGATGCTAGAGTGGAACCTGCCAGATTCCATCCTAGAACTTGTCAAGTTCCGTCCTAGAACTTGCTGGAACCTGCCAAGGTCCAATATATGTTTTTTGAAACAAAGAAGCGTCAATAGCTTTTGGTCACCCGCGCGGGGTGCTGGATTGTAACCTGGTAGGTTCTAAAGTTGGAACCTATCAGGTTCCAACATATATTCTTTAACACAAAGAACACCGACCGCCTATGATTGCCAGCTCAGAGTACTGGATTATAACCCAATAGGTTTCAAAGATGAAACCTACTAGATTCTAACATATTTTTTTCAAACAAAGAAATGTCAACCGCCTCCAATCATTAGCACAAAACCGTCGATTTTTGTCCTAGAACCCACCAGAATCTATCGTAGAACCCTATAGATTCAGTTTGAAACCTGTCAGATTTTATCCTAAAACCCATCAGGTTCTAAAGTGGAATTTACCAGATTATTTTAAATTTGTCATATAAATCAAATTACCAAAGGAAACATAACAAAAAAAAAAAAGACAAAAAAAAATTATAGCAAAAAACACAAACATATTGAAATCCACAACATTAAAAAATGCACAAAATACAACCAGAATTACTTTCAAGTATAAATATGAATACAGTTTAGTTTTGGTTTCTAACGAAAAAAATGTATATCCGACTAAAGCAAGCACATGGCTTCAAATTCTAATAATTTCCAGAAAAGAAACTCAACTTCACAAATTCTCCATTGGCACCTTCCAAAGGAAACCACTCAACATTGAAAGATCAATGATGACGTCAATGTTGACACCAGCAATGATTTTAATGATTTCAACTGGCAATCCTGGTTTACCTGATGTCTCTATATGGAGCAAGCTGGTGGTTCATAGAATGTAATGTAATGTTAAAAAAATTTATCATGCTGTGGAATTCAGATTACAATGCACTACTAAGAATTAATTGCAAAAACCTTCTCTTAACTCTATCTTCCTTTACATGTATATGAGTTGCAACATCAACATCAAGCTGCAATCGATAAAAATAGAGACGTAATTCATAGCTTATAAGCTTATAATACAAAAAAAAAAAAAAAAAAAAAAAAGAAAAAAGAAGCAACCAAAAAAGACCACAAAACAAGTGATCTGACCATAAAAATCATACCAAAAAAGACTACAAAACAAGTGATCCAACCATAAAAATCATACCAAAAAAGACTACAAAAACAAGTGATTTAACCATCAAAATCACACCAAAAAAGACTACAAAACAAGTGATCCAACCATAAAAATCACACCATGCTAATCTGAAACATAAAACGCAAAAGGAATCAAGCCATGAGATGAACTTTCATGGTCCAAAGCAGAGAGAGAATGCCTATGTTCTTCCTAATTATGATCTTTACAATTCCACACATTAGATAGCCATTCCATCAGAATTTTAACGATAACATGCATTGAAACAAAAATTTGGCATTAACCAACATCATATTTTTTGGCATCTATTCCTTTACTTATAGAAACTTAAAACCCATAGATTTATACAATAACAACAACAAAAAAGATAACAAAAAATACATCAAATCAGGTCAAGGAATCAAAAAATAATAATAATATAGAAGCCAGATTAAAAATTTCAATAAAAAATATTATTCAAAATGTCAAATACTACCAGTAATGAAGATCATAGATATCCGAGTTGAGTTCGATACCAACGCAGAAAACTACAAATCAATGGAGATATTCAATGGAGGAGATCGATCGCTGCAAAGCTCATAGAGATCTTCGTTAACTCATTACTGACGATCTTCAATGGAGGAGATCGATTGCTAAAAATTCGGTAGTCTTTGTCTGCTCGTCACTGATGATCGTTGCGGCTAAGAGGAAAGGAGATTTGAACTAATGCGACTTCATTGGAGAAAGAGAAAAGAAGAAGCCACGCAACATTCCAAATTGATTCGAGGCCATACGATTTTACGGCCAAGGAGATAGATTCATGCCACTTGATCTTAAGACGGTGAGGAGCTTCAATCCGAGGCACGATCGATGGGAGAAGGACGATAAAAGGCATGACCGTAAAAGAGAGAAAGAGGGTAGAACCAAAGAGGAGAGAAGGAAGCAAAGAATAGAGAAAGGGCAAGAAAAAGCTGACAGAACAAGAAAGAAGATTGAGACTTGAGAGGTTGAGAGAGCGAGAGAGGAGCCACTGGTGGGAGAAATTATAAAGAGAGGATTTCAATTAAGGTTTGAATTTGACAGAGTTTTGTGTTTGTTTAGGGGTAAAAAAGTTAAAATTTTAAAAAATTTTTAGGAAGGATAGTTTTGAAAAGTGAAAAAGATAAGGCCATTTTTAATAAGGAGTGTCTATAAAGAGGATTCTATGTATTTTTTTTTTTGTGCATTTAAGGGTTGCTGGCTAACCAGCGCCATTTAAAAGCGCAGGTAGCATGATGATAATGTGTCTACTAAGCAAACCTATGTATATAATTAATTAGGGTTTTTAATACATTTGCCCTTAAATTTGAGGCTTTTTTATAATGCGGTCCTTAAATGTTTTTTGTGGCAATTGAGTTTCTAAACTTTGTTAAGTGTGACAATTAAGTTCTAATCACAAAGTTTCTTTAAAATCAAGTCGGAAATAATCATGTGAGATGCACGTGACTCATTTAGAATACCTACACACCTCATTTAATTCTTATCAGAGTTAAATTATTTAATTTTATGTCCAAATTTATAAAAAGAAACAAAAGAAATTACATTGTTAATGATATTTCTAACAATTTTGTTGCTTTATGTGTACATTTTAATTATTGTAATGCTTAAAATTATGTCTCTTCCCTTCTAAATGGGTCATGTACGCCTTAGTGATTGTTTTTTATCCTAATTTTGATAAATGTTAGTAATTAGGGAATTCATTGCCATATTTAGCTAACTTTAAGGACTCAATTTTCAACCAAAAAAAAGTTTAAAGACCACATTGGAAAAAAGTCTATAGTTTAGGGGCAAAGGTACTAAAAACCCTATTAATTGTATAATATATATTATATATTTGATATATATTGTAGTATAATAACAAAATATAATATAATAATATATTTAATATATATTATGATATATTATAATAATAATAATAATAATAATAATGAATATTGATTTCAAATAAAGAAAATTATTCTGTTATTATTATTAAAATAATATTATCATTTTGTAATTGGAGAAAAATTATGGGTAAAATTATTTAGTCTAGAAAATTAAGTTGACATATTGGTGCTCAAATTGGAATGTAGAAAGCCTTAATAGAATTCTAAGAATTTTATTGGAAAGGTCAATTTAGAAAATTCAAACACATGAAGATGGATACAATAACAAGATGCAAGAATAAAGACTGGTATATATTTTGGTTTATTTTTGTAAATCTTTGATCTTCTTTCTCTACAGTGGAACCATAATATTTCAACTATGACATTTACATATTGCTTTTGTCATGCCATTTTTACTATGCTTGTATGCTTTATGATGTGATTTGCCATATGTTTGACAACGTCATATAGAATAGGGAGTGCCACTCATAAAATTGTTCATGCATATTTTTTATGGAAATCTTTTTGTTTTAAAATAGTAAGTGGAAGAAGGCTCTCGATTAGAACCCACAGTCTCCATTGTTGGTCCATATGTGAAACTAGGTGACGTCGACCACGAGGAAGGTTGTTCACCACCAGCAGTATAATAGATTAGACTACCTAGGGAAAATGTCTATAGACATGATTCATGGTTGTTCGCCATGAGGCGGCGATTTATGGATTATGGATTATAAGATATAAACAATGGTTATACACTTAAGATGAATTTAAGTATTAACCTCCCCAAGAAGCTCTGTTAGTGAAATTTGTGACCACATTAAAGCAATAGTTAATAGGTATGGACTAATTGAATGAGAACCATATTCCCAACTAATTTGTGTTTGATTATCCTGAGGTAGCTAACATAAACGGGGCTAGGAATCATCACAGTAATGATTGTGTTTTCTCAAGATTTTACACATTAACATATTTGCCTTATTGTATATTTATATTGTTGAATGATATGTTTACTTATTATTAAGTATTAAATATTTATTTATTATAGTCAAAATATCAAACTCACTTAACATGATACTTAATAAACACTCCCTCACAAGAGAGAACTTTAGTGACTGAAAAAGGAACCTATTAATAGTCCTATCCTGTGAAAAACACAAGTTCGTGCTGGACAAACCTTGTCCACCTGAATCCTAGGAAGGTGCCACTTATAAGGAGCATCAGGCTTTCACTTGCTAGCGCAATTCTAATAAGATTAGTTGGTGCTACATGCTAGTGAGCATGACCAACGTCCTACAAAAATAGTATGATGAATTCTTGACTACTATAGTCATGATGGTCAATCTTGAGAAGATGTTTGTTTGTCAGGCCATATAAACCAAGCAAGCTACGATTTACAAACTCATAAATTGCAAGCAAAAGCCTAGAACTCCAGCTTAGTAGCATGTGTTGGAAGTTATGAGTTATTTGGCTGAAGCTCAAACTAATTGAGTGGACGTTGATCTAGATACTCAACTCAAGATGGTCTTTGAGACCTTGTTAAAGGATTTTGTGCCATTAGGCCAAAGAAGACTTTGACAGGACTAATGAGGGAGCTTCAATCCTTTGAGAACATTCTCAAAGGACGCACAACGGATGACACACCTAAGCCATAAGTTAATTTGATAGTTATTGATTCTTGTAAATGTAACTTTAGTAAAGGCAAGAAGAATAAAAAGCAAAAAATCCAAGAAGGGGTCGTCAAACATTTCTCCTAAGGCTGAGAAGAATAAAAAGAAGCAAAAAAACCTTAAAAAGGTCAAGTACTTCCATTGTGGAAAGATCAGGTACTACAAAAGAGACTACAAGGACTTTCTAGCTTGAAAGAGAACTGGAGGTAATAGGTAA